>RCWM02000111.1:2600000-2864001 GCA_003667255.2 Euschistus heros | reverse complement strand
TAAAAGGGGAAAAAAAAAACAAAAAACAAAGATTGTTACTATACGATGGTTGTCCATCTTGGTGATTGCAAATGAAGATTTCTTCTCTTGCTAGGCCAGGCAGAACTAACTCAAGGTCTGTAAGTAATATGGATGTTAATAAATCCATCCAATACAAAATGGACATAAAAATAACCCTTAATTATACAAGATATAAAATTAAGAAAAAAAAAATTTTTTTTTTAAATAAATGAAATAAAATTATACTATATATATTTGGATAGGGAAGATTGAATACAATTAGGATTCAATGGTCTTCCTGTCCCTCCTAGTTCATGTCCCTGATTTAAATAGATTTCAGAGTAGTCTCTTATAAGAGAAGGATGTTGCCAATGAAAATGTGAGATGTCCTATATAGTATTGCATTCAATGTGCTGAAGGGTCTATTTAGTTCTTGGCTTTTGAGTCCAGTGTGAGGGTTCCATGTTAGTCTTATGTCTATGAAGAAACCAAGACTCTGTACTGTGTCTCATATGGGTAGTGGCATATCAATGAAATAGACAGGAAGGCAGGATTCGCGATTGAGGATAATTGTTATGTATTTGTATTAAAAATAATATTAAAAGTAACAATAATTATTCAACAGGACAAAGTTATAAATATTATTTATAGTGGCAGTATCACAGGACAGAGATGCATGGCGATTGGTGTTGGCGGAGGTCATAACTCCCTGGTGGGTTGTAGCGCCCAACTAGAACTAGATCTGAAACGTTTCAATTTAAAACTATGTGTAATATGCATTTATCTTGAAATACAAATAAAAGCAAACAAGCTATCAATCAAATTTAAATCAAGCCTAATTGTTTAGTATTCACAGAGAGGATTATATGTTTTAATTATGAAATCAAATATTTAATGTAACAACAGAAATTTTTTTTCGGTATATCACTGTCAAGACCCAATAGAGATATTAATTGAAAGATCAGGATATTAGGATATGACTGACAGTAATGTAACTTGGATAGTCTTCATGGGAAGAGTTGAATGTTTTATTTCTCCTCAAACCTTTTCTTCTGTCAATCTTCAATGTCAACTGTCATCTGCATAGGCATTGAATTATGGTACCACTAATAAAAGTTTTCAAAGCATTTTCTATACTATTGTGATTAGGGAGGTCAATTTGTTGCTTTAGGGCATGCCTATTGATTTTTTTATTCTTTCAATAACAGAAAGTACTAACTTTCCATAAGAAAAAGTTTCAACCTTCAAGCAATTGATTAATGAATTATTGACAGACTACAGAGCCAAAGCAGAGTTATGACCACACTAACTGAACCCACTGGGACAAGGGTCTCAGAATGCTTGGTGTGGAAGGTTGTGGGTTTGACTCCCACCTGGGTTAGTTGATTTTATTATTTGGTAGTCCCATATAATGAGCTAGAATAGGTAAGTAACCTGTATGATGACCTATCCTTCCTCCCCTTATTGGAGTACATAAATGCCAAGTAGGAGTACATATAAGTTCCAAGAAAAAAAAAAAAAAAAAAACCTAAGCAGGTGATGCTTTAGCTTGCCTTTTATTTAATATTATTTAAGAAAAATCACTAAAGTATTCAAGCAGGAGGAAATATCTTTTATAAAAGAGACATTTTTAGCATATGCTAATGGTTGCCATTTTTAGAAGATCCTAGGAGGACTTAAAGAATGATTTTAAAGCCTCAGAAATATCTGCTGCAAAATTGGGTCTCATCATTGATAAGAGCAAAACAAACTTTATGACTCTAGGCAGTGATGCCATGGAAAACAGACAATTTAAATGGTTTGGACATGTCTTTTTAATAGATGAAGTGAGAGAACCAAGAAAAACAATGGAAGCTACAAGAAAAATCGCACACAGTCGCCCAAGTATCTTCCACCAGGAATTTATCCAAAGGATTGGTGGCAATAGAAACAAAACTCACGACTAAATGGAACTGCTGGGTAGGGAATAAAAGGACTGGCAGTGCTGGATTGAGGTTCCAATAATAGTTCAAAGAGGAAGAGAAAAATTTGTGACGTCCAGCCCAACCACTCTGCCATACAGATTGATAGCAATAAATTTGAGCAAGTCAGATAATTCGTATATCTGGGAACATAAATTGATCCTGAAACATCACTTCAAAAGAAATTTATAAAAGAACAATGCATGTTAATAGAGGCTATTATGGTTAAACCAAAAAAAAAAAAAAAAAAAAAGCTGGAGACTTGAGAAATATACAGGGTGAGTATCTCTTAGCGTAAAAAAAAAAAATTGGGTGAAACTAGATCAAAAGTGTAGGAACAAAAGCTGAATATCTTTTAAAGGAGACTTGAGAAATATATACCGGGCCAGTCAAACGGAATGGGATTTGAAGGAAGCGCCACAATGCTGAACTGTATGAAAAGTATGAAGACACACTCGTCATCTGATTTGTCAAGGTAAACAGACTAAGATGAGCAGGGAACTATCAAAGAATGCACAAAAAATAATTGCCCTAAAGAATTTTGGACATCCCAATTGAAAAGAGGAAGTAGGGAAAAACAAAGAAAAGGTTGCTGGATCAGGTTGGGGGCAATGCAGTGAGACTGGGTGCTCAGAACAGGTGGCAATTGGCTGAGGACACAGAAAAACTGAACAAATATCTTTCTTTTACCAAGGCCTTGCCCAGACGGTAATGCCAATGGTGAAAGAATGAATGCTAGAGTAAGCCATTTGTTTTCATTAAAATTAGCATGTGATCTGCAAATGGTTTCATAAAAAACAAAAAAACATTTAAATTGTCTATTTATCAGCTGTAATAAAAATTCTTAAACTATTTATTTTTTATTTATCAGGTATTTTCAAGCAAAGAAAATTTTTTTTTGTGTTCAATTTTTTTTTTTTTTTTTTTTTTCAATATCAAACATAGGTAAATCACATCAATCCTGAATATCATTTTATAACAAAAAATCATAAAGAAAATTAAATCATCATCCAACTTGAATTAAAAAAAAAAAAAAAAAAAAAAAGAGGCCAATGGAAATGATGACATCATTCTTTTTAAACTCAGAAATGATTATCAAACAGAATATATTTATAAAAAGAAACTTATTCTGCTACACCACTGTCTTCTATTAACAACAAGATTATAGTAAAAATGATCATAAATGGCCTATAAACATTTTAAAGAAATCAATAATGAGAAGATTTTTTTACCAACAAAAGAAGTACACATAGAAAACAAATCTTTCAATAAATAATAATATAATAATCGCACAAAAAAAAAAAAAAAAAAAAAAAAAAATCGAACAAATAAAAAAAATAATAAATTAAATGGAAAAAGTCCGTTAACTTAATTAAGATGTAATTATCAAAGAAAAAATCAATATCAAACAACATTAACAAAACTACAACTGAACCCTTTATGAAAAAATTAATATATATTTTTTTTTTATTCCTTATAAAACAATTATGGCTGAAGTTGTGCAACTTTGCATTGTGTGGAAAATTAATGATAATTATTTGTGATAAAGTTGCATTTGAAGGATTGTTAACAGGAAATGATTTATCATTAGAAATAATTACCAATTGTAAAGTGAACTCAAAGAGATAATAACAGATAAATATTTGGTAAACATCATGTGGTCTTGTAAAGTGATGTACAATTACTCGATTAGTGTCGTAAATTTATATTGACCTAAAAGACATCAAACATTGCTCTGAATTCAGGAATACTGAGAATTCATAAGATCTAAGGGCCAATAAATGGAATGATTGAAATTGAATTTCAAAGTCAAATGAGCTGCTACCCTTGGGGCCTTACTTTTTGAGCTGACTTAATTATCAGAGGCCATAAGAGAAACCCAATAATTGCTTTAAAAAACTAAAAATGAGCCAGTATTCACCCTACAGATTAAAGGAGCTTATTTTAACCACATATTTCTCAGCGTTCTTTATCCAATAGAGAGGTCATAAGAAGAAAACACCTATGATGCTGTAGAAAATGTCGATTCCTGCATTAACAGTGATATTAAAATCTTATGTGGGCTTCAATGGGTCAGTCACCTTCATGTGGTGCCCTCTGTTTTGATTAAATTACTTAAACAAAGACTGGGAGGCCAATTAACATCCCTGGTGTGAGGCAGCAGTAACGCCAATACTTAAATCAGGCCAAATAAAGTAGCAGTCGGTTGGGTCAATGATAAAATAGCATCAGGCATAGCTGAAATACATTGAAATGACTGATGTACTGCAAAGGAGCAGGTGGAGCTCCAAGCTTTGGCAAAACCTATCAATGTAGGAATACTAGCACCTGATACACACTGGAAACCTCTTGTCCAAAGGTTAAGGGGCCTTTGGGGCCTGGACTAATCATCCATCCAAAATATAATTGCTTTAATGTCGAATAAATAGCCTCAGATCAAGACAGTTTACTGGTATCAGACTGAACCAATGGGCAAGATGGGCTGAGGATGTTCCTCCATGCTGAATGGCAGAAAAGGAGTTAGTTAAAGAAGAAGAAGATGAAGTAGACTTCAATGCCGAGGTCAGAAATGAATAATATTTGAATTATATATATACATATATATATATATATATATATATATATATATATATATATATATATATATATATATATATAAACCTATTATGGGTCAATAAATCCTCAATAGTTATATCAATGACAATGGTACTGGCATAAACAGTTTTGCTGCTTCCTGTAGTTTAGTAGTTGTTCATGTTCTATTCATTAGGAATGTAAATACTCATAAAAAAAAAAATATTGATCTACATTGTTTCATTATTACAACAACAACAATGGCACTACGGTCCATGCAGAAACATGGCCTCTTCCACTATTCCCCTACATTTATTCCGGTCTCCAGCTACTGTCTTCCAGTACCTCACACTAAGGGTCTTTAGGTCCGCTTCAACGTCTTTCTTCCAGCGTAACCTGGGCCTTCCCCTTATTCAATTGCTAATAATAACATTTTCTTCCTGTAAATATTCAAATATTTGAAGACAAGATGGTATACTGCCATAACAATGCCTACCAACATTAGACGTATGAAAAAATGTTCATGAATGCAAACAAATGAGGGTCAAGGAAAACAAATATTAGGACAGAGAACAATTTGAATAAAATTTTTAATGAATTATTAACAATATGAACAATCAATTAAAAAAAAAACAACAAATTTCCAATACTTATTGCAAAATTGTTCTCTTCCTAAATTTCAATAGTTTATAAATAGTTATTGATGATTCTATACTAAAGAATTCCAGCATTCCCAACACTAAGCAAGAACCATGGAAAAGGTTATCTTATCAATGTAGTAATTTATGTATAAATATATTGTCATTTCTTTTTAATGTCTAGTGCCATGGATCATGAAACGTTTCATAGAAACGTTTATATAAATACTGTTCTATTTTCATATATCTGCCATAAACCTAATATCATAAACTAATTTTTGAAATACTGAAACATACTTTTAATGGCACTTCAGGTCACATGGTGACCTATGTACTTAATTATTGGAGTTTAATAATTATGTTATAGGAATTTATTTTATAAATATTTATTATGCAGAAATTAGGTTTTCAGTAATAGCAAATACCTATGATTCAATTATTTATTTAATTCAAATCAGATAATATTATTTATTTCATATATTTTGGTTTACACGTGCATATTTTTAATAATTATTTCACATCTCATCATATGAATAACATATATAATTTATAAAAAAATACAGCATTATTTGGTCATAATATTATTTTGATACTTAGTATTAGATAATAATTTCTACCAAAGTATTAGATTGATAGAATTCAAAAAATGCAATTGAAATTTTCTTATTTAAGTTTATCTTCTCAGGAGACTTTTTTAATATTATAAAGTTTGAAATAACAATAATAAAAAAAAAATTAATATTAATTTTTATGCATAAGTTATTTCTAATAAATAATTGATGAAACTGTGAAATTTTTTACTGCTTCAAGTTTTAGACTTGCCAAGGTGGGGACAGTTGGGTGACCCGCCTGAGGCACCTGGTGTAAATGCTATTTGGAAATATTATTTTTCTATAAATTCACTCTTATCAGAGATTTATAATAAAAATATGCATTCCTATTTTTAGTTAGGGTCTGAGGAGTTTTCTTAACCTCTTAATTAGACTACATGCTCTAAACATGAGCATGGGAAGGCCTTGGCATACTGCTGTTTCTAGTATTGATTCAATTTTATAATGGCCTTTGTCAAGACTTGATGCTATTAGTTTACTGCTCTTTGAAAGGAAATTGCTAATAAGAATTCTTGGAGCAGTAAGAGTGGGTGACTAGTTTAGCCTTAGGCATGATGCAGAGCTGTGCCAGATTTATCAGGAGCCTAATGTGGTACAGCTCATTAGAATGTCCAGGCTAAGATGGACTGGTGGCTTGGATAAACGACAAAGCTACTCAGAAGAAACATCTCTTTGAGTATGTGGATGGGAGAACGAGACGTGGAAGACAGTGACTGAGATGGGCATACGAGGTTGAGAGGGAATCAAGTGTCATTGTTGGATCAAGAGCTTGGTGGACCCTGGCACAAGAAAGAGTCGAGTGGAGGGGGTACCTTGATGTGACCAAGAACCGTACTGTAATGAATAAAATACAGATAGCTCTATTGTTATCTATGAAACTCTAAAAGCTATAGATGGTAATATTTTTTATAAAATATTTTAAAATACAATACCTTGAATTTTTTTTTTTTTTTTTTTTAACATTTAGTGGTTTGATGTGAACTAAATTGCTAATACTACCTCAAAACATTTTCTCTGAATACTCATTTTAGTTCAAATAAAATTTAGCTTCTTTATATTATTATTTAAAGTGAGGATTCATACAAAAGGAATAATAAAAATTGACATTTAAATATAATAGTAAACATTTAGATTTTTTAAAAAATTATTTTAATCAGTTTTTGGTATGAATTCTCACATTTTCCAATTTCCCTACCTATTATCCCCCTGTAAATAAAAAATTCCACTACAACCCATCAAGATTCTTGGGTTAAGTTCTTCAGTAAGGATGAATAGTTTCTCGATCAATTGTTGTGAAAGGATGTGATTTGGTCAGTATCATGGTAAACTACCAGGTTTCCCCTCAAATTATGGCTTCTCACATCACTGAGGCTGGATGTACACCAAGAGAGTATCATCCAGGGTCAATCTCTGGCATTCCATCATTCGAACTGGTATTGAACAAAGTCATTAGAATGTAGTATCAGATCAAGCATAAGATTACATTATTCAATTAATGATAACCCTTCTTATTTGTGTATTCAACTACTATAATGAAAGAAGAAGTTCTTATGTACAAATACAAAATATTGCTTTAATATGTTTCTGAATACCAAAATAAATTTTACATGTAAAAGGTAGAAGATGTTTGATGATTGAATGAATTTTACATTACTATTCTGCCATTTCAAGGACCATAAAAAGGTACAGGGAGACTGGTAAACATTCAAACAACCAATGTCACCGTGTCCCATGATTTACTAATCCCATAGATGACTGCCTTACTAAAATGCAAGTACTTCAGAAGCTTACTTTACAGCTTCTTCCATTAGAAACTCGATTGCTGGTGTTCAAGGGGTATCAACCTCGGAGTCAATGATCATTAGAAGACCAAGAGAGTCAAACCTCAGCTCAAGAAGGCCAATAAATGGTCCTCTTCTCACTGTAGAACACCACGTAGAGAGATTGAGGGAACACCAATCTTGGACTGTGGATAAATGTTTATTGACTGATGAGACAAGAGTGGATGTTACCAGACCAGATGGACATAAAAGAGTTTGGAGCAGGCCTGGAGAATGGTATAGCCAGTGCTGCACGTTAGAAACTGACCCATTAGGGAGGGGATCTATCATGTTCTGGGGGGACATATCTTGGGAGGCATATTAATGCCAATCCAAAGAGGGGCCTTGAATTCTTTGAGGTATGTAGAAATTATTCTTCAAGATCATGCAGTGCCTGTTATGCCATTCACAAGCTCTGAGTCGTTGCTCATCCATAATAATGCCTGTCCTCACAAGGGAAGATGTGTTTCTTAGTACCTAAACACCACAAATATCTACACCATTGATGGTCCAGGAAGAAGTCCTGTCCTTAACCCAATTGAGCACGCTTTGGATTATCTCAAACGATAAGGGATAAGGTTCGGTCGCGATTATGCTCTAGCATAATTGTTAGAGTAAAAACTTCTTACTTCACTTAATTTACTTCATCTCCAATATGAACACCACAATATCTGACATTTCTTGTTACTTGAAACTTTATATAGTTATTTATTTATCGCACACATATAATTGTATGTGTCTATTTTTTTTTTTAAATGTACGATTTTATTATATTTTGGATTAAGAATTTTTAAATTAATTTTATGGAACAACTATGCTATTAATGCTATAATGCTATGCTTTAAAAACAACTATGCATATGTTTTTTGTTTTCTAAAAGTGCACATATGTATTTACAAAATTTCATTTGATATTAGCAAGCGTACATTATCAAGCTACACCTGATCTTTAAATAAATTATATGCTCATTCAATATTAACTAAATAAGTGAGGATTTTAGAAAATAAGGATAAAAAAAACATAATAAAAAAAAATAAGCACAGAATATCTGAGCTCTACCAATGATTCATTGACAGTAACTTGAGATAAAATGTTAAAATTGTTTTAACAGACAATGAGCTATTACACTGTGTTTCTAATGATTTTCTATTTAGAGATAGGTGAGAAATTTCCCTGACAGTAATTATTCAGTAATTTAAATTAAATTTCTTTAAATATACTTAATTCTTTTACATTAAAAAAATATATGTCTAAATGAAAAAAAAAAAAAAAAAAAAATTACACCCCTATTTTTTAAAGGTCCTAGACCACTTTTTAAACTATAAAACATTTATTGATCATATGCAGATAGAAATCAAAAATGTTTAGTAAGGATTCAAAATTCTAGTTGGAAGAAAAGTATTGATAAGAATTAAACGTATTTTGATAAATATAAATGTTTTCAAATAATTTATGTTATATTTTTAATTAAATAATATAAATCTGTATAAATTTCTGGATAACTCAATATATACATATGTAATATTCCTCAAAGTATATATGTATTCGAATAATACTTATATATAACGAATTTACAATTACTCTGACACAACCATAACCATTAAAGAGATAATACAAATAGTTTTATTAATTAATCGAAATTAAACATATGGCGGTTGTTTAACATTTAATTAAGTTAATGTTTAATAGTTCATAAACAAACATTCAATCAACATAATACTTAATTGTAATGATTGCTAATTTAATGTTTAACAAAATTACAACTGGTTAAATATCTACGTCTAATTAATTCAGTAATTTACACATAGAACTATTTAATCACATGAAGATATACCGAGGAAGAGAGAGCACAAACACTCCAGTGTCAGTCCTTCTTCCATACCTACAGTAACGTTGTTTTTGTTCACACTAACTATATATCGTCATTAGTTCACTGGTATCTATGGGTTTTTTTTCACACCTGTTTTTTGAACTCTTTACTAACTAAACACTTTCTCTCTCCCATATGATCAAGCGCATGCACCGTCATCACGTTTGTCACTATACATTACACATACAAGGGTGGTCTGAAAAGTTTCAGACCTCAACGTGAAGATAGCAGCAATCGTAAATAAACGTCTAGTGAATGCGTTGTTCATCTATTGACAGTTACTCACCAAAGTTTCAGCCATTTTGGACGCGCAGTTGTTATGTAACAGTCGTTTGAGTGAGTTGATGTGAGTATTTTTGTGAAAATAAACAAAATCGAGTACCGAGCTGTCATTAAATATTTGTTTTTGAAAGGCAATACGCCTACGCAAATCAAAGATGAGTTGGATTCTGAGTATGGGGACTCTGCACCATCATTTACCACAGTGAAATTTTGGGCAGCTGAATTTAAACGTGGCCGTAAGAGCTTGGGAGACGATGAACGTTTGGAACGTCCAAAAACTGCAACTACCGGAGAAAACATCGCCAAAGTTATGAACATGTCAAAAGAACGTGTTTGTCACACATTAAATCCACATTTAGGAATGAGAAAGCTGTCCGCATGTTGGTTGCCGCGTTTGCTCACGTTAGACCAAAACATGTTCGAATGAACATTTCCAATGCTCTGTTAGCGCAGTTTAGGCACAATAAATCCGAGTTTTGGCGCCAATTAATTACTGTAGATGAAAGTTGGATACACTATTATACGCACGAAGAGAGATATATGCTTTATTGAAACAATTAACAATAAACATAGTGCTGCCCAACTTTATTGGGTTGCTATAAACACAGCATACTCATCTATCCAATTAAAGACAACACTGTAATTTATAATTTAGTTATAATTATATAATATACTACCTAATATTACCTAATACTAGACAAACTAGTAAAAAAATTTTTTTTTTCTTTTTTTTCCTTTTTCGCTTCTTTTCCTCTTTCACTTTATTCTTTCATTTTATGTTATCCCCCCCTAATATTCACATATCTACCACACATTCATATACATAAATGCACATTTAATAACTGTACATTGCAATGGGCCATCCTATGCACCATGTATGTGGTGGTGAATAATTCCCAGGGAGTTCAATATTATATTTTCGGCCATTATCGCTATATCCCTCACCTCCACGCCAAGGTCCTCCAAAAAGCTCCTTGTTTTTTCCGGGATGACTCCGCGAGACCCAAACCATAATCCTTTCACGGAGAAATCTCTATTTCCGAATGTCTCGCGGAATATCTCTTTGAGGAAAGGGATACATTTTTCATAAATATCCATTTTCTCCCTTTCTACTTCATCTGATTGATCGAGGTTATTATTTGCATACCTTACAGTAGGATCCTCTATGAGCGCTGTCCGTCCGTTCTTCGGAAACGCGACAATATCCGCATACCTCGTGGACCCGTTGGTATCGATGCAGTATACCTCGTCAAAGCAGGTAAAGCCTTTATTCTTGAGGAGCCTTATCAATTTATTCTTGACCCTGTGGTGACGGCGTGTGATCAGGAGTGAGTTGTTGGGACATTTTCCCAGCACATGGGCTGGTGTTTCGGACTCTTTGCCGCACTTGCGAAAAAAGGGACCCAACCTCTCCTATCTGTCCGCTGGCACCTGGGACTCCACGCAGGGGTGCATAATTGATGTTGAGTTTTAGGGCGTTGGTCCATTCAGACCCCGAAAGTATTTGTTTTTTACAAATATATCTGTTAGCTCTCGGCGTCTCCTCAAAATGAGGTACACCAACGCCCTGCCACCTGCAATTGGCCCATTCCTCAAAAGCGCCCTCTCTCAGCGACCGTCGTAGAGCTCTCACGCTTGGCTCTGATCTACACCCAGTCTCTTAGCACATTCAGTAATCTCTTTTTCATAATGGAATGTGGACTGGAACAGAGCGTCCGGAACATTAGACAGTCGCTGAGCAATGGACCAGTGCTGCAGAGGAGCCTCCCATTGACAGCGGATCAGTCCTAACCCACGGTACCTCCGCGGAGCGTAGAGCATCGCAGTTGAGGTGTTCGAAGGGAGTCCGACAATGGCCTTAATGCTCCTGCGGATCATCACATCTATACCATCCAACAACGCAGGGCTGAGCTTTGTAAGGGGTGCAGTCTGGAGAGGATATGTCAATCCGGGAAAACACATATTGATTGACAACATTGAGCTTTTGTTCCGGTTTAAGTAGGCAAGAGGTTACTAATTTATCTAAATTTTTATTTAGTTTTTCTATTGATTCTTCACTGAACCTTAGCTCTCCCGAGAATGTGCATCCCAAGTATTTAATAGAGTAATCTTCCTTTGCCGTGTGGATGACATCTCCATTCTCAAGAGAGAGCGTCGTTGCTTGCATCTCACCCCTATCCAACACAATGCCCATACTTTTCTGTGGATTTACAGCCAGACCAATATCCGCCAGTATCCTTTGGGTGCTATCTATAATTCTCTCTGCCGCATACTTATTACGTGCAGAGACCGCCTGATCATCTGCAAATCCTGTGAGGACCACACAGTCTTGGTCCTCTCTCAGCTTGTACCCGTAGTGTCTTGAGAAATCATGATCACAAAGGTCTTGGTACAGATGATCAATAGCTAAGTTAAACAGCGAGGGAGAGAGCGGGCTGCCTTGGGGAACTCCTCGCAGTACATTGATCTGGCTGGTAGAGTGAGCTCCAACAGTTACTTTAATTTTGTTTGTGGATAGGAGTGCAGCGATAACGTTTCTCAGGTCCAGTGAAACACCTCTTGCTTCTAACGATCTAACAATGTGATCGTGCCCAATGTTGTCAAAAGCGCCAACAACGTCAAGAAAGACCACCGCACAGTCATTTTTCTTATTTTTTGCGTCTTTTATGACTGCAACAATGATTCTTGCGCTTACGTGTGCTCCCGGAAGGCCCCTAATAAAACCTCTCTGATTCCTATGGAAGGTGACCTGCTTTCTCAGTTCCTGGTCCAGAACCTTTTCTATGATTCGGCGCACAATAGAGTATATAGTAATGGGTCTCCATGATGAAATATTTTTAACATCGCCCTTACCCTTGTATATTAAGATTGTGCGCCCTTGACGTAAAGGTTCTGGTATATAGGCCACCTTCAGCATGATCTCCGCTATTGTCTTAATAATGTGGGATACATCATAGAATTTTATCGTGCGGATTAAGACCCCGTCAGGCCCCGGTGATGTGTCCAGTGACGTAGATTTAATGGCTTTTCGTATTGCCTGGACATCGAGATTCATGACATTTGGCATCGGGGCACATTTTTCATAATCCGCACGTCTGCAGGAGTTCACTTGCTCAAAAAGGTTTCTAAAATGGGCATCGATTTCGGTGACCTTTAAGGGACATTGCTTAGGGGCATCGGCATTCATTATTGTCTGGACGACCTTCTTTCTTCTGTTATAATAATTGTACTGGGCCATCTCATATTGATAATACAGTGGACTGCAAAGGAGGAACCGGCTCCAAAAAAAGCAAAAACTTTTTTTTCGGCTGGGAAACTGATGGTGACTGTTTTTTTGGGATATTCTTGGAGTTATTTTAATCAATTATCTTCAAAAAAGAAAAACCATTACAGGAACATACTATGTATCATTATTTGACAAGCTGAAGGCAGTACTTGCGGAAAAACGGCCACATTTGCAGAAAAAGAAAATCCTGTTTCACCAGGACAACACACCGACTCACACCTCAGCAGTTGCCATGGCGAAAATCCACGAATTACGGTTTGAACTGCTTGACCATCCGCCTTACTCACCAGATCTAGCCCTAAGCGACTTCTTTTCGTTCCCTCATCTAAAAATTGCGCTCGGAGGACAGAGATTTTCGCCAAATGAAGAGGCAATCACCTTTGTAAACAATTATTTTGCAGAGAAAAACACCGAGTACTATTTGGATGGGTTACAGAGATGGGAGCATCGTTGGGAGAAGTGTGTAGAGTTACAAGGAGGCTATGTTAAAAAATAATTCAGAAAAAATGTCTTGTATCTTTGTTAGGTCGGAAACTTTTCGGACCACCCTCGTATATGTGTGTGTGATATACATACCTAGTGTACATAATTTGGTTATTATTGAAAATATAGAGGGAATTTTGAAAATGTTTTATTTGTCGTATTTTCTTTATTTCAATTTCTTGCATCAAATGACGCATAACTATTTTTTCATGTTTCTCCCGCAAGCTAATTACGTAAATTGAGATGTATAAGGCTGCCTGAGTAGCTTCTTTGAGGTTTGCGGCATGTTTGGTTTTAGGGTCTGCGTTTGAACTCCACTCCAGCCTGGCTCCAGAGAACAAAGTCATTTAATGAATTTTATATACAAAACAATATTAGCACCGCTAGGATGTTATTTAGAGGGGAAATTCTCGATATTTTGATTGAATTTGATTGAAACAAAGCTTGAGCAAAATGTACAGAACACGATTATTTATACTAAAAAAAAAAAAAAAAAAAAAAAAAAAAAGAGAGAGAAACACTTTATTAAGTGGTGCTGCCCATTTTAAATGGGTTGCAAAAAAAAGACAGCATACTTAATCAATAATTTGGAATAGTTGTTTTTTTCTAGATTTATTTTTCTCCTTTTAACTTTTGTAAAATTGTTGGTCCAAGGTATGTAACTCCAATATACAATTTTAAGAAAATCGGATGAGTTTTTTTTTATGTCCGATTCAACCCTACAAAAATTGTTGGTCCATAGGTATGCAACTCCAACATTAAGTTTTATGAAAATGGGTTGTTTTTAAACTGACAAGGGAAGGACACACTCAGTCTCTCACGGATCTTGTTGGCAATTATTTTGAAGGTTCCTGGTCAAAAAATATTTGGCACGTATTTTGCCGTTCCGACCAATGGGCCCTAGAAGCCGAGAAAATAAAATAAAATAGCATTAAACTAAATTATTTTATATCTCGAGTTTAAAAAATGATATCGACATGATTATTGCACCAAGATATTTAGTTTTGATTGTAAATTTAAGAAAAAATACAGCCGCTCCATAGGTTTGGGCTTAGAATAATTAATTTCTAAAAAAATTATTAGATTTTTAAGCAAACTACTTCTATAGATTTTTTCACACAAAAACTGACGTCAGATCCTAATTCAGCAACCTCAAAAACATTGAAAAACGCTTATTTAACAAATTCAAAATATATCATTTTTTCACCCTTTTCGAGGAAAATGGAATTTTCAAACCGATTATTGGTTACATACCTTTAAATCGCCATTACTTTGTCACGCAATTAACTGGTTGCTAAGAGGAGAGCCTGAGAGCCTGATTTTTATACATTTTGATGTATAAAAATGTAAAATTCGATGAACAAAAACCTATTAAAAAAATTGGAAAATCCGAAAAACATTTTGATTTTTAACTTGAGTTTGAAACCAGATAGGATGATGAAATCAAAGACATTTCAAGCGTATTGCCACCCTATATTTCGTGTAAATATATTTAAAAAAATAAAGTTGATACGTTTAACCGTCTAAAAGTAATACATGTTTTTTTCAATTTAAACAAAAGTTGCCTACCATTTTTTGGTCAGGCAAATTTTGAAGCTTACGAATTTTTATTTTTCCAGTTGGATGAAATTTCGTATTTACGGGTTCTTTTGGATTCTGAATTCGAATCTGATGTCGATTCTTGTGAAAAAAATATATTGAATGCACTTCACTTGAAACATTTTAGCTTTTACGCTGTAAAATGTGATAGAAAAGTTTTCTAACCCTAGAATTCCATTTTAGCACCCTCTAAACTTAGGAAACGTATGTATATATAGATATCCATAAAAAAAAAAAAAAAAAAAAAAATATATATATATATATATATATATATATATATATATATATATATATATATATATATATATATATATATACATATATTATGTATAATATATTAATTATATATTTAGGAGAAATAATTTATTACTTTAATAATAAATATTAAAGTAATTATAATTATTTATTATTTACTGTAATAATAATTTATTACAAATTAATATTTACATGATATACAGACAGAAACACATATTAGATTTGATGGTTAGGTATTTACAATTTTAGTTTTATATTGCAGTTGAACATGTTAAAATATGATTGTGATAGTTAACATAAAAACATTATAGCAATAACTGCCTCACTTTCGTTGCTGACAGGATTTTGTTGAACATAATGAAAATGAAATTGTATGGTAATAAGCTTCAGTTATTAGACAACCCAGTCAACAAGGACTACAAAACGGATTAGAGATGTGTTCTGAGTTTGAAGAATATAACAAAAATTACTTATAATTATATTACTTTTAATTATTTATAATTATATTACTTTTATACTAATTAATACATACGTTTCCTAAGTTTAGAGTGTGCTGAAATAGAATTCTAGGGCTAGAAAAATTGTCTATCACATTTTACAGTGTAAAAGCTAAAATTTTTCAAGTGAAGTGCATTCAATATATTTTTTTCCAAAAAACCGACATCGGATTCGAAATCAGCATTCCACAGCTCCCTCAAATACGAAATTTCATCCAAATACAAAAATAAAAATTCGTAAGCTTCAAAATTGGCCTGACCAAAAAATGGTAGGCAAGTTTTGTTTAAATTGACAAAAACATGAATTACCTTTAGACGGTTAAACTTATCAACTTTATTTTTTGCACGAAATATAGGGTGGTAATACGCTTGAAATGTCTTTGATTTTATCATCCTATGGTATGTGGTTTCAAACTCAAGTTAAAAATCAAAATGTTTTTCGGATTTTCCAATTTTTTTAATAGGTTTATTTCCTCTTTCCAGCGATATCAACCAGTGAAATGTGTGACAAAGTAATGGCGATTTAAAGGTATATAACCAATAATCGGTTTGACAATTTAATTTTCCTCGAAGAGCGCGAAAATAATGATATTTTTTGATTTTCTTGAATAAGCGTTTTTCAATGTTTTTTAGGATGCTAAATTTGAATCTGACGTCAATTTTTGTGTGAAAAAAATCTATAGAGGTACTTTGCTTAAAAATCTAATCATGTTTTTTAGAATTTAATTAGCCTAAACCAAAATCTATGGAGCGGCTGTATTTTTTCTTAAATCCACAATCAAAACTTAACATTTCCGTGCAAGAATCATGTCAATATCATTTTTTTAACTCGAGATATAAAATAAATTAGTTTAATGCTATTTTTTTTTCTCGGCTTCTAGGGCCCATTGGTCGGAACGGCAAAATATGTGTCAAATATTTACCAGGAACCGAAAAAAAAAAATTGCCAACAAGATCCGTGAGAGACTGAGTGTGCCCTCCCCTTGTGAGTAGTTGTAGTTGATGATAGATCCAGCTGTCATTCAGATTTGTGTTTATTCTTGCCATTCCACTTCCCCCACTGCATATATTTAATTGAATTATTGCCTGATCCCTGTCACACAGACAGATATTTATCATAATTTTTAACTAACTTAAAATTAAAATTTCTTTTATCGCTTTTCGACTTTTGATTGCCCAGATTGGAAAAATTGACAACGAGGAAATAGTTGTACATTAGCTCAGATATTAAAGGCGATAGTTCGGATTTGATGCGGATGCCATTCACTTCAATAACAAAACTAATAAAAAATATTATAGTTTCGTTGGATTTAATGGTCTGTTTTATATATATATATAAAAAAAAAGGACCATATTTCAGGAAATCAATTTATTTACCACCAAGAACAATACCCTTATAGAATTTTCCCGGCCGTGTTATTATTATTAAAAAAAAAAAATAATAATAAAATAAAATAATATTGCCTTTATTCATATATTTTTGTTAGTAACACGATGCATTTTATATTCATGTTATAAATAGAATAATAATATTGTTCACGAAGGTCGATTTATATATATATATATAGAACTTGAAGTGTAAGCATTTTTTTTCTTAATACTGTTACTCTATAGAAAGGCCGTTTATTAATTAAAGCATACGTAGGTAATCAATATTGACAAAATATAAACTTCATGAAATTAAAAAGGAAAAAACAAAAAACAGAGGAAATAATAATTACGAAAATATACAGGAAAAAATAAATAACATTAAAAAAATAAGTCAACTATTTAGGAAAGATTATCAGTACCACGGATCGGACAGGTAATAATTTACGATAAGAGACTCAAACTAATAAGACTAAATTTCGTCGTGTAACAAAATTAACGCCGAAAAAAGGCGCTACAAGTAGTAAGGTCACATGGAAATGACTAATCTTAAAATAAAATTCAGAAAAATAAAAACAGTTGACTTTCTACATACTGTCAGAATGTGAGAACGGGTTCGAAAAGACTGAATAAAATTTTTTTTTTTTAAATACCCAACCTGAAAAACGGTCCGGTTGCCAAGAAGATGCAGAAAAAAATGAAAAAAAAAAAAACTTGGGATAACAGACTAGTGCTGCCTAGACAGAGATAGATTAAGGGATCGACTGAATAGAAACAAAGTTCTTGTGAAGGAAAGCGTGGGAGTGAGGGATGGACGGAAGGAGAAGGCAATGACGATTGGAAAGAATGAAGGGTTTTTGGAGGAGGATGAGGAGAAAAAAAGCGAGGGTGTTTTAATTTTAATTTAAAACTTTATACAAAATAAAATAATTAATTGTGAAGATAATGCTCATAACAAATTGACATTTCAGTAAATCAGATTAGTCACAACCGTCTAATCTCAGAAATTATAAGTCAATAAATTAAAAATAGAATAAAAATTTCATGTCAAAAGAATAAACTTTTTTCAAGAAAAAATAGGCATCCTCGGTCCTTGTTGATTTTGTGAGATTTAGGTATTTCCCAGACAGTTGGAATGTCAAGTCATTTTTTTTTCTTGCAAGTATAAGCATCCCTTACACAGCCTCGACAATTTTTTAACGCTCAAAGCATTAAAATCAAATTATTCATGTGGCAGAGGCGGAGCGGATAAGATGTTTCAGCGGGGCCATGATGCCGCCGACAAGGATAAGAAGCTGCTTATGACGAGATAAAATCTTTGCAGAGAGACGCACCATTTTTCAACCGCTCGATTTGATAAGACGCTTTACATTCAGAAGAACCCCTCCGCCCACCCCCACTGCCATAAACTTCCTGGCACAACTTCTGTCCTAACACTACGTCACCTTTACACCCCTCCTGCTATTCCTTAAGGGTATGCTTAATTTTTTTTTTTAAAGGTAGATGTTACTTTTGTCAAGTGGAATAATTATTTCTAAAAATAGTCTTTTATAATGTACCGTTTTACAATGTCGTTGAGTCATACATCCGGTATGATGTATGCAATATAGGTATTTATGTATTTGTTTTTCTTTTTAACCCAATAATAGGATAACTTGTGCATGTGTGTGTCGATTGTTTTTAGGAAATTTGAATTTTTAAAAGAAAAACTTATTTTACTAACCACATCACGGAAAAAATGGATACAGAGGGCTCTGTCATTTTAAAGACACGTTGAAACACGTTTTTTTTTAAATATCTTCGAACATAATTTAGTCACTACTTTGAAGAAAAAGAAGTTTTTTTTTTTTTTTTTTTTTTTTTTTTTTACCGTAGTGAGGAGGAAGAAGAAAGGATAATCTTAACTAAAATGAGAACAGTCTTTTGTCCTTCTGAAGGAAGATTTATTCCAATGACGGCTTAAAACTGTATAAGTCCTTGGAAATCATTTGTCGGATAAGGTATGATATGTTGACCTGATAAAGATAATAAAGGTGATTTCCTTTCCAGGAATTCTAAATATTTTCAATGTAAAATGCTAATTACACCAATTCTTCTCATTCATGGAGCGTAGAGCAACATATTAGAGGGACCTTAAAATGGTTTGGTCTTATTTGAGAAGTTCCTGGAAGAAGAGGATGGATATCCTGTTGAATACAAACATAAACCGGATATGAATATATATATTTTAGATGCAATCAAGGAGGAACGAAATTTCAATGAATAATAATAATAAATGGTAATACATTAGTTCTATGGATTAAATAAAAAAAATTAGGTAGGTTGAGTAGCATTGGTTAAGCCAGCAAACGTTTGAGCTATCCAAGAATCATTAATTCATAAAATAATTATACAGCTTGGATTCTAGATCCTGATTAGTGGAATACACTTTTTGAAGGTATGTCAAAATGATTAAAGAATGCACTTGTGGACTATTTTTATATATTTCATCTAATAAGGGTAGCCAATGCCTTAGTTAATTAAATATGACACTCGAGACATTGACTGGAATATTTCGAATATTTTTCCTCATTTTTAAGACACCTTTATATGGTGTTTGCGATACCAAAACTCTCAGCAATATCTGAATTATTATTATACATTATTTAAAGGTATTTAAATAATTTTAATTTACCCTTCAGATTTGGGTAATATGAATTTTTTAAAATGTAAATTGAAATAATAACGGATTCAGGAGATTAAAAAAAATTCTGTTGTGGATCATCTACGAATTCATAACATGCCATACTTGATAAAATCCTGTGTGTCATTTATCTGTTAAATTATCTTTTTCATGGATAAGTCTGTTTTTTTTTTTTGTTTTTTCAGTACGATCAAACAACATCTATAAATTTTGCACATTCTCTCACCATACATATTTCACAGGCTCCTCGTACAAACTTAGTTTTGTCGTGCGATTTACCAAACTGCTAACCAAGAGATGGGTTATAGAAGAGAGTGATTTATAAGTAAGAGTTAATGTCCTGTTCCTCAACGAATGAATTATTTTATTAAATCATATTAATAGCTTGTAGTTGCCGTTGGTCCTTTCAACCGCCTTTTCCAAGTCTCCTGGATACACCAATTCTCTTCCGGTACTCAGACACCGAGTTATCCCACCTTCCTTTTAGTCTTCCACTTCCTTTAGGTGACTTGAGTTGGCTTTATGGGTTCATTTACCGAAGAAGAGAGGATATTGCAAGGACAAGAATTTAGTGCAGACATCAGTGTGAAGATCATATAAAACCGGAAATAAAAGAAAGTGTAGAAAATTCTGTAAAAAAATTTAAGAGTATGGAAGAAGCGTATAATTTAAAATACCAAGAACTTGAAGAACTTAATAAAATAGAAGAAATAATCGGAAATGAATGTTATAATTTAAATAGAACAATAGAAACCATTAATAAGTCGCGGGAAGGAAAAGAAAAAAATATATATAATTAGTAAAATCAAAGAAACGTAAGACTTAAATTCAAATTTAGTGGAAGAAACGAACAATTTTAAAGCCTCAGAAAGTAACTGTTAAAAAATTATATAATAAAGTAACGGAACTTAACGAATTGAACCAAAAAACCTTAAAAGAAATAATGGCTTCTATTCCCATAAAAAGTCGGCACGGTCACTGCCACAATCAGTTAAAAATTTTAGAAGCTCAACTAAATGTTCCTTTAGGCGAGAAAGTAGTTCATAAAGAGTTATACAAATTTTTAAATGTAATAAACAGACAAAGTAAATCAACATATAATTTTCCATTTTGGAATGTACCAAAAAATATGTATAAGCATAGGAAAAAACCAAGTAAAAATATTTAAATCGGATAAATTGTTGATATTAGTCACTTCGAATTCAACATCAATACCATTTTTATTAATATTCATGTACATACCAGTTTTAGCTAATACTTACCTTTATTAGTATCATCATTAATTATTAATAATACGTTTTAATTATTTCTATAAAATTTTAACTCACTTATATTCATTTATATTGCAAAATTTAGTTTTATGTTGCTTCTCACTACAATATTTCGTTTATAATTAATATCTATAGGTAATTTTGAAAAGAGCAATTGATTCCTAACAAATCAAAAGTCACTATTTAATTTTAATAATAATAATTTAGTTGATAATATTTAATTGTATGTTAATGATAATTAGTTATTTGAAGAATATATTTATTTGATTATTACTCGGATAATAATCTTAACTTTCATATATGCGTGTCAGGCTCAATACGTTTAGGATTAAACTGTTGTATTCGTTCCTTTTAAGCTTCTATTATGCTTGATGTTTAAACAATTACATTGTATCAACGAAACTAAAGAATCTGTAAATTCAAACTAATTATTTTATTATTTTATTCTAACAATTTAATTCAAACAAAATGAGGTTTGATCATTTTATTAATTGTTCTGTTAATAACTGGAATTGAAATTTTAAATATAAAGCTAAAGGGTTAACGATTTCACAGTTTTAAGTTTAAATTTAAACTAGGCATATTGCATTTTATTCATCTTCGTGATTAAGTATTGTCATTTTGGGTTAAAACTCTAACAAGTCAAATAAGGCGTACTGTAGCCATGATATTGATTTCTTGCTTATTTTTGCTTTTAAGAAGTTGAATATAATTGTTATAATCATTTTTTTGTGCATTTATAAAATGTTAGCTTTGTAGTTTTGATATGACTTGAATGGTTTACACTTCAAAAATTTAAAATAGATTTATCAAGGTAATTTGTTTGATATTCATTCAAACCTTAGAAAAGGAAAATCAGTTTTATAGACAGATAGGATTTAAATTAATGATAGATATTTTTAATTTTAATAATGCACTAACTAACTACATGACTAGAATAATAAGAAAAAAATAATTTAGTGAGACAATTTTGTGAAGAAAATAACATTCTCTTGTATTATACTTTGGCCAGTCATTCAAATTCTTTAGGATTATTAAACAGGGTTCATTCCACTTTAAATTAGTTATTAAGAATAATAGGGAAAGAAAGAGACAAATGTTCAATGCAACAAAAATTAAGATTAGCCGTCATAGCTTACAATAATACTTTAAATAATAAATTAAAACTAACACCCAACGAAATTACCTTCGGAACCTCCAGATTAGAATCAAACGAAAACATCGACCTGACAGAACAATACGTATTAAAATATCACAAGGATCAGGAACTGCTACACAAATTAATTAGATCTAAAATAAATAATGAAAAAGAAACAAGAACTGAAAAATTAAATAAAAATAGAGAAGACCCCTTAGATATTCAAAAACAATTAGAAGACATAGAATATTTAAAAAATACTCAAAAATAAAAAGCAGAGACAAGTTTAAAAGGGTAAATGTGCTAGTAAAAGATAAGAGACCGATTAAAACCCATATAGACAATATTAAAAGGCCCACTAGGAAAAAGAGGAAAAAGAAACAATCTATTTCAGACGACGATAATGAATCTCTTCGTGTAAATATTTCCGATACTTCGGATAACCCAGATAATGGTTCTGATTAAAAATATTTAATTTTATTTAAATAATAATAAAATATCTTAAAAACCTTTTATTTTAATAAAATGTAAAAAAGTGTAATGGTATTAGGGAAAGATATTTATGTTATATTGAAGGAATTAACTGTATTTATATTAAACTGACAATGCTGTAATTTATTCAAATAAAGTCGGACTTTTGTATTTTGCTGTAAATTATTATGTTCAATGTTAACTAATGTTAAAAGGTCATGCAGATTATTATTTTATTTCAGAATAATGTTATGTTTGACCAATTGTAATAATTTATTTTATATTCACTATAATAAATATTAGGATATTATTATTTTATCTTAAAATATTATTTTGATTAATTGTTGAGAAAAGTATGTATTTTATTTTGAAATCACTATTAACTGTAATTAAAAGAGTATTGGAATTATTATTTTGATTTAAAATATGATTGTTTCAATTAAGTAATTTAGAATTTAGAAGTATTATTTGTAATAGAAGAACTTAATTCAAACTATCTTATTTTAGTTTCCTTTTGTTTGAAATAATATATTGATATTAAAATGTATTGTTTAGTATTAGGAAATATTCTGATATCTTTTTGTTGTTATTTCAGGGAAAATTGTACTTTAGAATGTAAGGAACTATGTAATGTATAAACATGGTATTTCTGTAAATAGACTTAGCTTAGTATCTAGAAAGTACAAGGTTTAATTTCTTTATTTATGTAAAACAACAAATAGTATAAACCCTAAACTGATACTCGAGAGATTAGGAAGTATTCAAAGTCTAATCCTTTTGTTTATAGAAAAGTTGACATAGTATTAAATCCTATTCCAGTATAGGGTTTAATCTTTTTGTTTTTAACTATACAAATCCTAACTCAATGTACAAGGTCTAATCATTTTATTATTGTATAAACTTAGTGTATAAGGTCCAATCCTTTTGTTTATAAAAATGCTATCACTTAGTGTAAAAGGTATTAAGAAATGTACAATGTTCAAACCTTTTATTTACTAGAATTGTATAGAGTCTAACAACCTATTTACACTAACAAGGGAGGACACACTCAGTCTCTCACGGATCTTGTTGGCAATTTTTCTGGAGGTTCCTGGTCAAAAAATATTAGACACGTATTTTGCCGTTCTGACCAATGGGTCCTAGAAGCCGAGAAAAAAAAAAAATAGCATTAAACTAATTTATTTTTTATCTCGAGTTTAAAAAATGATATCGACATGATTCTTGAACCAAGATTTTCAGTTTTGATTGCGAATTAAAGGAAAAATACAGTCGCTCCATAGATTTTGGTTTAGGTTAATTAAATTCTAAAAAAATGATTAGTTTTTTAAGCAAACAACCTCTATAGATTTTTTCACACAATAATTGAGGTCAAATTCTAATTCAGCACCCTCAAAAACATTAAAAAACGGTTATTGAACAAAATCAAAAAATATCATTTTTTTCACCCTCTTCCAGGAAAATGAAATTTTAAAACCGATTATTGGTTACATACCTTTAAATCGCCATTACTTTGTCATGCAATTCACTGGTTGGTATCGCTGGAAAGAGGAGAGTCTCAGCTTTCTTTTGATGTATATAAATGTAAAATTCGATGAACAAAAACCTATTTAAAAAATTGGAAAATCCGAAAAACATTTTGATTTTTAACTTGAGTTTGAAACCAGATAGCATGATGAACCCAAATACATTTCAAGCGTATTACCACCCTATATTTTGTGTAAAAAAATAAAGTTGATATGTTAAACCGTCTAAACGTAATTCATGTTTTTATCAATTTAAACAAAAGTTGCCTACCAGGCAAATTTTGAAGCTTACAACCTTTTATTTTTCTATTGGGATGAAATTCGTATTTAAGGGTTCTTTTCAATGCTGAATTCGAATCCGATATCGGTTCTTGTGAAAAAATTATATTGAATATACTTCACTTAGCTTTTACACTGTAAAATGTGATAGAAAATTCTTTTAGCCCTAGAATTCCCTCTTAGCACCCTCAAAACTCAGGAAACGTATGTACGAGAATAATTTGTTACTTTAATTTATTATTAAAATAATATATAAAAATAATTATTAATAATTATAATTATTATTTATTGTAATGAAAACTTATTACAAATTAATATTTACATTATATACAGACAGAACCACATATTAGATTTGATTGTTAAGTATTTACAATTTTTATTTTATTCTTCAAACCCAGAACACATCTCTAACCCGTTTTGTTTACTGGGTTCTAATAACTGAAGCTTATTACATTACAATTTCATTTTCATTATATTCAACAAAATCCTGTCAGCAACGGAAGTAAGGCAGTTATTGCTATAATGTTTTTATGTCAACTATCACAATCATATTTTAACATGTTCAACTGCAAAATAAAATAAAAATTGTAAATACTTAACAATCAAATCTAATATGTGGTTCTGTCTGTATATAATGTAAATATTAATTTGTAATAAGTTATCATTACAATAAATAATTAATAATTATAATTATTTTAATAATAATTAAAGTAACAAATTATTTCTCCCAATTAGTATATATATATATATATATATATATATATATATATATATATATATATATATATATTTTTTTTTTTTTTTTTTATTGATATCTATATATATATATATACATACGTTTCCTGAGTTTTGAGGGTGCTGAGATGGAATTCTAGGGCTAAAAGAATTTTCTATCACATTTTACAGTGTAAAAGCTAAAAATTTTCAAGTGAAGTATATTCAATATAATTTTTTCACAAGAACCGATATCGGATTCGAATTCAGCATTCAAAAGAACCCTTAAATACGAAATTTCATCCCAATAGAAAAATAAAAGGTTGTAAGCTTCAAAATTTGCCTGGTAGGCAACTTTTGTTTAAATTGATAAAAACATGAATTACGCTTAGACGGTTTAACATATCAACTTTATTTTTTTACACAAAATATAGGGTGGTAATACGCTTGAAATGTATTTGGGTTCATCATGCTATCTGGTTTCAAACTCAAGTTAAAAATCAAAATGTTTTTCGGATTTTCCAATTTTTTAAATAGGTTTTTGTTCATCGAATTTTACATTTATATACATCAAAAGAAAGCTGAGACTCTCCTCTTTCCAGCGATACCAACCAGTGAATTGCATGACAAAGTAATGGCGATTTAAAGGTATGTAACCAATAATCGGTTTTAAAATTTCATTTTCCTGGAAGAGGGTGAAAAAAAAATGATATTTTTTGATTTTGTTCAATAACCGTTTTTTAATGTTTTTGAGGGTGCTGAGTTAGAATCTGACCTCAATTTTTGTTTGAAAAAAATCTATAGAGGTTGTTTGCTTGAAAAAACTAATCATTTTTTTAGAATTTAATTAACCTAAACCAAAATCTATGGAGCGACTGTATTTTTCCTTTAATTCGCAATCAAAACTGAAAATCTTGGTGCAAGAATCATGTCGATATCATTTTTTAAACTTGAGATAAAAAAAATAAATTAGTTTAATGCTATTTTATTTTTTTTCTCGGCTTCTAGGACCCCATTGGTCAGAGCGGCAAAATACGTGTCTAATATTTTTTGACCAGGAACCTCCAAAAAAATTGCCAACAAGATCCGTGAGAGACTGAGTGTGTCCTCCCCTTGTAAGATACTTGTTCCATCGGAGACCTCGGAACTCGGGGGGGGGGGGGGGGGGGGAGGAGTTATGCACACCTAATAGTATTAAGAATATAAATAAACAATGTATGATAACCCCTCTTCCTACCCTATATAAGGCTACCCCCACCTAGCCTTATCAGACATTCTTTCGTCGTACGTTGAGACGTATAGATGCCATGCCCGTTATGTCTTGCGATTAAGTTATAAATTGTGTACTTGTTCTTGTATCAATATATGTCATTCAATAAAGCTTCTTTTTAAAAACTTCAACCCGCAATACCTTTATTTAGCTATATATATACATTAGGAATTTTATTCTGATTTTAAAGGTTATAAACATACAGTTACGTATTTTGAAATGTACACAAAACTAATTATGAAGACAAAAAAGGAGATATTTGGGCAAATGGTAGGTTGGGCAACAAAGGCAATCTGTTTATTATTACAAATTAATGTTTAATAAGTGGAAACTTAGGAGAAATACAGTTTTTTCTTACGTTGATGTCTCATCCTAAATCAAAACGTTCTTTCAGTCATGGAATTTCAGTCGATGATATTAGCTATAAATATTAGTTAAATTAGTTAATACATTTAACCCGAGATGAGTCGATACCAAATATCGATTCTCAACTCTACCAAATCTGAGGAAAGAATCAGTATCGAGAATCGATGATCCAAAGTCGATTCCTTAGAAGCGATCGATACCGTTGCTGTTGGCAATAGTGTTGTGCTTCTTAATTATGTTATTATTATATATAGTTTCTTCTCTCCAATGTTAAAAAGAGAAATATATCTTCCATCTTTAATAAGAGAGAAAGTATTTGCGATCTAAATTAATCCTGCTTTGTAAAGATTTTAAAACCTTAACAAATAATCAAACAACGCTACTGCAAGCTATCATGCATTCGCTATTGGAAAATGAAGAAATATTATTAGATTTAAAAGTTTACCCTGTGTCGAAATACTTCATCCTGTTCCACTGCTACAACACTTACTTGACAAATGTTCAAATCTCCCATAATCACTACAAGAACTCATATATATGAACATTCATCCCCGAATTGTACATCGCAATTGCGAGTGCCCGGGGGTATGGATCAGTGAAGAGAGAAGATTTCCCTGGTTCGGATGCGAGCTCGGTGGCCTAGTGGATAAGGCGCCACGCTAGAGAGGTGGAGACTTGGGTTCGAATCCCAACCGGGGTCAAATCTTTTCTCTTCAAAAATAAAAAATATATTTAAAAAATATTTATTAAAATGAGAATTATTTCATAATTTAATATATATAGGACAGCTGGTCAATAGATCCATTTAAAAGTAATGTTCAAATTGAACATTCATCCCCGAATTGTACATCGCAATTGCGAGTGCCCGGGGGTATGGATCAGTGAAGAGAGAAGATTTCCCTGGTTCGGATACGAGCTCGGTGGCCTAGTGGATAAGGCGCCACGCTAGAGAGGTGGAGACTTGGGTTCGAATCCCAACCGGGGTCAAATCTTTTCTCTTCAAAAATAAAATATATATATATATATATATATATATATATATATATATATATATATATATATATATATAAAAACCCAGAAACATTTTTGTTAAGAATTAGTGCAATGAATTATATTCTTGTGCGCTGCCAGAATCGTACACACATTATGTGTTGTAGGTAATAAACACTACTTCCTGTTGATCGATTCATTTCTAAAATTATTATTGTTTTTGTAAGTCTTAATTAATTTTTTTTTTATACATATAACATCGATTTATTTTTTATCTTTAAATCGAGAATCGAAAAATTTTGGTGCCGAAATATCACTGCATTTAACGCAAGAATTTATATACCCCTGATATTACTAGGGAAAAAATTTGGAAATTGTTAAACATGTCATGGCAGTATTCATGTTAATATGTGTTTTCTCTTAATCGCTCCTCTAAAACTTGTTTAAAGAGATCCTTAATGATGGATATATGGACCTAATATAATATGTATATTCCTTGGCGCAACCACACTCCTATACTCGTGCATATGATTGCAAGTATTTCTGAAGGGGTTGGAACAGAAGGGACACAATGAGTGCAATCAGGGACTGTCCGAGAAATGGAATAGCTAATTGAGCTGGCTGATCACGTCCCCTTCCCCTCCTCTCCTTCCCCCTCTCCTTCACCCCGCACCCCACGGCTGATATAAGGAACCAAAAGAGTATTCAATCCGACCCTAGACAAAGCCTCCTTTATTAGGTTTCCGAATTAGCTGCTATTGAGCCGCTAAAAATAGTTATAGCTTCTTCAGCCACCCCCGCCATGCATTTTACTCTAACATCTGTGGTATTCCTGTTTCAAGGTTGTCTACTAGACCGAAATGTATAAAAAACCAAATAAGTGGTTTAATTTTCCCTGATAGAGTTAAAAACAGCATATCGTAATAAATATACTATATAGCCCCTCATCTTTCGAAAACAAAACAATTATTTCTATTCTTTTAAATAATAGGGTGAATACTCGAGATAAGTGATCTTCACAACTAGTTAAAGATTCACCAAAGCTCTTTTTAAAAAGACTGAAAAGAAAAAAAAAAATAGTTGTTTATTTCAGTGAACCTTCACCCTTCCCCCCTCCCCATCGTATTGTAAGAAGCACCTTCAACCTAATCACTGAAAAGTTATCAAGTTCTTTGCAGTCTAACAATTCGTTAACTATTGTAGATAATATTACTATAAAGACGTACAATATTTTCAGGATAGCGACGATACCGCACTTCCGAAGGATAAAATCTTAATGATTAAATACCACAGATTTTTAACATTATCTCTTTATTATAGAGATAATTTAACAAATCTCATATTTATATATTTTTATAATTTGTAGAAGAGAGAATGGTGAGATGTTTGTTCTAGTTGAGATGATCTTGTAAATTTGAATGGGGAAAGTATTCTGTACAAGTATCGAATCTTCGGGTGAGATTTTGAAACTTGATGTATATAAAGCGAAGTTGATTCACCTAATCTTACATCACTGATTCTGCATTATCTAGAACAATTTAGCTTGATTACGGATATCCTTAATTTTATTTGTTTATAACTTTCCACATGAAATTACTTTTATCAAGTAATAACTTAAATCGATCTTAGTAATAGATATCATATCGATCTAAGAAAAGTTGGAAAACGCTAGGGTTACTAACATATATGCCGTTAGCAGTCGCACAGCTTAGTTTTGCCTGGCTTTATTATGTATACAGTGTATTCAAATGATGTACATAGGACTTCTGAGGATAAAATCTTAAAAATTTTGACATTAATTATCTCTATATTATAGATTACAATGAATAGATTATTAATTTCTAAACTAACATAACTTTTTTCTCAAAACTGGAAATGTATTCGGCGGAAAAAAAAATTAAAAAATAACATCATCCAGCTTTAACAACTACTATAAGTTATTTTTTACTTATTTTTATTTATATTATTTGTTTATATATTTTTATATTTTTCAATTATTTATTTATTTTAGTTTAATAGTAAAACGCCAAATAAATTATTAGTTTTTATTTAAAATAACGGTTAATCGTACAAATATCCATGCCAATATTTCGGTCAAAATATTGTTTCTATAAAAAAGCCATCATCAGATTGGGTTGTGAAGAAAAAAAAAATAAGCAAAACAAAAGAGAAAGTTTCTGCCCAAGGGAACTTGGATATGTTATGCAATAAACAAATAAATTTTACATATCTATCACTATAATATCCAACCAGTCATACTAACCAAAAGCAAAAAAAAAAAAAGGTATAATTTTACGTTAACAAAAATATTGGTTCAATTATGAAGTTAAATTAATTGTTAACTCCGCTAATTCCTTCTTTCACTGTACTTCCTAATTATCCGTTCATATCTCAGTGATAAAACCTTCAAAGTAAACCATAAATTTTCCAATTCTCCCGTCTTTACCTAATCTACCGGTGTTTCTCAAGGTATTATCCTAGGCCCCGTCCTCTACATAGTGTATACAGCTGACACCCCAACTCATCGTACCACTGTTCTCACCACTTATACTGATAATACATGTTTATTATCAGTAAACAATGATCCCTTCATTGCCTCCCAAACACTTCAATCCCATATCCAAAACATTCAAGAATGGGTTCAAAAATGGAGAATCAAAATAAATCCTAACAAATCTCACCAAATAACCTTTACCCTTCGTCGTAAACCTACGACCTCCTGTCCTACAGTATCCTTTAATGATATTCTACTAATCCCTGTTGAACAGAACCCCTACCTAGGACTCCACTTAGACAAATGTCTTACTTGGAATCCACATACAAGAGTAAACCGACAAGAATCTGCTCGTCATTACAGACAACTTCGACATTTACTAGACAGACGTTCAAAGCTCCCAATTAATTATAAAAGACTTATTTACATGACTGTGATTAGACCTATTTGGACTTACGGAGTTTATCTTATCCATAAAGATCTTAATGTTTCATATGTTGCTGAGTTAACCCAAACCAGATACCTATCATTTCATAGTAAGTTCCATAACCACTCAAATCCACTCGTTTCTCACTCAATTTGCTTCCAACTTTTTTCAGGCGTCTGAAAAGAAGATGGCCTAGAGATCTTCTAGTGTAGAATCATTATTGAAGAACTAAGGATAACTAGTTCTTTTCAAGTTTTGACATGTTATTGTAATCGTTATCAACGCATTTATTTGATGTATATAATTGTGCAGTTGTAAATTTCAATAAATGGATATTTAAAAAAAAAATTGTTAAATATTGCAATGGATACCTAATTTCACTAGGGATAATGAATTTCTAAGAATATTTCAATGTATAAACTTTCCCATTCCCTCTCACTTTCATTTAAGCAGAAAATATTCCAACTGAATTATAAAAAATTTTTATCACCTCGCAATTTTATTTGCTTCCTTTGAAAAAGTTACTACTTCCTAGAAAAGGATAAGTCAAAGTTTAAACTAACTACTTTGTTGATGAATACTTATTTAGATAGAGGCGAAACAGCTTCAAAACTGTGCACTATCAATTTGCTTTCGTTATCCTTGGCTGGTCGGAAAAAAATAAATATTGTTTCTCTCTTCCAATTTTAATAATATGAAAAATAAAATAGGTAGATATAAATATATGAAGTATATCTCTAATTCATTTTTCATTAATTTCATCCCACCTTCAGTTTGTATATTTTTTAATAATTGACACAAATAGTGTTTAAAAATCTTTAGGTTTGAAAAATTAAATAATCATTAAAGAGGTAAATTAAAAAAAAAAAAAAAATTAAATATTGATTTATGATTCCATGTAATATTTATAATAAAGAAATGAATAAAATCTTATTAATTTACCTTAAAAGTTCAGTATGAAAAAATTGTTTAAAAAAAAATGAGGTGTTTTCAGCGTGATGAAAATAAACTATAAATTCAGTTTTGAGTACGAAATGTTTTTTGATATACTTTACTTGAGGATGTATACTGTTTTCATATAAACTGTGCAAAAATGAATAGGGATATGCCTTATTTATCCCTTATCCGGTCATTTAATATTAGTAGGATACAACAAAATAGAAAATACAAACCAAAGACAAAACATTTGTTAATCCTTTTATTTATAACAAGTTTCCTTAAGAATAGTAAACATGAAGATTTATCATTTTGTAAATAAACAGCTTTTATCGTATTTTAATCCAGTAGTACTTTCAATAAACATGGACAGACATCATCTTGAACCCAAAGTTCGCGAAACTATAGTGAGAATGCGTTATCAAGGTCATCGACAAGTTGATATTGCAGAGGCGGTTGGCGTTTCCCAGAGTGTCGTCTCCCGGGCTTTAGTTCGATTCCGAGAGACTGGGAGTGCCAATAGAAGGCCGGGCAGTGGATCGCAACGTATATAGAAATATTGTTATCACTGCCAGGAGAAACCCTTTCCATAGTGCACGCCAGATCCTCAATGAAGTTGAAGGGGTTTTACCTAGACTTTTATCAACACAAACGATTCGTAATCGTTTGTGGGAAGTTGACCTTACATCATATTCTCCTTTGAGACGATCTGCAGCAACAGCTCGCCACCAGCAGCTAAGAAGACTGTGGTGCAGAGAGCGACTAGAAGAGGACACAAATTTTAATGCTGTGATGTTTACTGACGTGTCGCGTTTTTGTCTGTATAGTGACAGCAGACGCCGAAGAGTCTATAGAGAACAAGAAATGCGTACAATGCCCCAGTTTATTGTGCCTTCAGTGCAGTTTAGAGGAGGTGGTGTAATGGTCTGGGCTGGCATTGACCATGGAGGACGAACCAACCTCACAGCAGCTCGATATGCACATGAAATTATTGAGTAATACCTCCCTCCAACTAGGGATCTCATTGGGAGAGATTTTCGATTTCTGGAAACAACGCTCGACCGCATAAAATAGTTGTCCATCAAGTTTTAGAAAACCTGGTAATTTCCCGCCTGCCCCTTCCCCCATTGTCTCCAGACCTCAATCCTATTGAGCACGAGTGGGGCGCGTTACAGAGAAGGCTATTAATCATTTTCCGCCGCTAATTGACCTTCGACAACTGAGCGCAGCATTGCTACGTCTCTGGAGTGAAATTCCTCAAGAAACCTGTGACAACATTATTAATAGCATACCTAATAGGTGCACACAGGTTTTGGCTAACAGATGACATTATACAAGATATTAATTGTTTCAAAAAACTAATCTGTTCAATAAAACAAATTATGCTACTAAAACGTTTTATTTTTGTTATTTTTTAAAACCCATTAATTGTATTTCTTTTCAGCAAAAACATAATAATTTCTGACGAATATTAATGCAGTTTAAAATAAAAATAATACAAAAATGGTAGGCATAGTAAATAACACAAAATTAGCAATATCCCTATTCATTTTTGCGCAGTTTACATAAAATGAAATATCGAACTTCTCTATAATTTAACAACTTAATTTCATGTACTGAATAACTTTAAAACATAATACATATTTAGTCTTGTTTTTGAACTACTACCCAACATTTTGTACTAATAAATTATTAATTTAGATAAATCCCTAATTTAAAATTGTTGACTTGGATAAAAATAAATATTTTGAAATGGGTATGTCTTTGGCCTGGGAGTCTAGACATTTTTTTGAGAACCGTTTTTTTACACTGAATGAGGCAACATTTTGACACGTTGTAGATCCGCTGCTGTTGCTCGGATCGAAAATCAAAAACAGTTTCTTAATCAGAAATTTAACATAGAATACTTTTTGTTATATAACATATGTCACTAGGACCTACCGTTAGGAGCTGTATTTAATTAACTAAAAGTAAGCATTTAATTTTTGACAATATATTGTTTTTTCCCCATCCGTACAGCTCTAAAACTATTGCTTTAATGGTGTACATATTACGAACTTTGAATGCTTATTTTTTCATCATATAACTAATTTTTTTAAATTATAAATAGTACATGTAAATACTTTCATTATTATTGTTTGATTTGAAATAGTCTAACTGTAAAAAAGGGGCGGGGACTTTTAATATTTTTACCTTTTAACTACTCCTAACGAAGCTATGATGTCAAAAATTATCGGATATTTCATGAATTCTAGAAAACGTCTATTAACTGGACTAAGATGACAGGCGAGAGGCTCTTATAAACGAGGTTTCCTTTATCTGATTAGTTTTTCGATAAAAAATTTCAATTTAGTTTTAATGTTAACATAAAATAGCATGATTGTCTATATGGATGAAAATGGGAGTCACCCTTTTCCAAGCAGTGCACCACCAAATCTGATAAATCGATAAGAAGAAAAACAGAAGCTTTTTTTTCATCACCATCTCTTTATTGATATTTACAACTGTAAAGTACATCTAGATAATGTGTGGGAAATGAATACAGTAACATGACAATAACTTGTATAGCAACCACCCATTGGTGGCACTTTAATAAAAGTTCTATAGTACGTCTCGAAGCCTTCTTCTTTTCCGAAGCTTCGGAGGGTTTAAAAAGAAAAAAAAGCTTAAAATCGAAATGTAAATTTACGCTTTTAAAATTTAGACTCTTTTCGAACAAATAAATTTTGTTACTATCGGTGATAATTTAAACATAGGGTTTTTTTTTTGTGTGTGTTTAATCAGAATCTTGAAGAAACGAAAATGCTGAGTCATTTTTTTTCACCTTCTTAAAAAAAACGAACAATTCAGAGTAATATTGTAATAATTAAAATAATTTCACACAGGAAAACAATCAAGAATGAAATTAACAACCAATTAGCGATCAACAATTACACGAAGAGATACTTAGTTGTCCGCAAAATGATGCATTATTTTTCATGACAAAAAAATCTTAAGGGCTATTGATTTTAAGTTTTTGAAAAATTTTTGACAGTAAAGTAATGATTGAAATATCTTTAGTTTCTTTAAAAATGTTCACATTTTTCGCATAATATACAATTAAAGAGAAATGCTAAGATAAAAGAGGCATTTGGATAGAGTTTTCTAAACATTATGTATAAAATAAGAGTTTCATCAGGTTTCATTTTTTCTTCATCAAGCAGAATATTCCTATATTTTTGTTTTGGACCAAAATCCGTAATGGGCGAAATTGGTACCGTTGTTAAAATGTCCGTTTAAATCACACAAATCTTGCACTACCCTGTTTGAATCGTTAATATTTAAAGTCTATTAGAAAATTTCAAGAAAAATGTATATAGCAAGATATAGAAAGATGGCGACTCAATAGGACGTTCCATCACAACTCGGCTATCAATCTCGGAATGAAAACATTGCCTCTATCAGTACATTACGAGTCTCTGTCGCTACGATAATACACACCATGATTGTTAACTAGTTTTTACCTGTTCGCATTATAAACACGGGTTCGATAACAAAAAATAAGTTTAAAATAATACGAATATGTTTGAAGGACTATGTATTTTAACTTATTAGGTGAATCTATAAGTTCGTTCATTTTTTGCAGTGTAAAATAAAAACAATTTTCCCTGTGCAAAGAATAAATTTCATTAATAATGTGTTTATCGATTTTATTGATAACAAATTCTTTAAACGACCTTAGTAAAACATCTAGGGCTTTGAGGTGAAACACTGATCGAAATTTTCACTTCTTAATGATCAATGATCGATATCTCATTGAGGAGGTTTTAGAGAGGTCGAAATAACTGGCAGTCTATCGATAGTCCGATGAACACGGTCTGGCGTTTTCATGGTGGAATGCTCTATCCAATTTCATTAGACATCAGACCTTCGAATCGATCATTTTTCAGCTCAAAAATATGGAGAGAAAAATCTTTTCAATACGTTACCGTAAGACAAAGTAATTGAGATCATGGAAATTTTAATAATATAAGTTAGTAAGTCAGATATTTCAACTAGTATAGTCATGAAGAAGATCCGTGGAAACTGGAAACAAAGAAAAAATATTAGGCATTATAACCTGGTATGAAAAAACCCAACTTTTTATAGATTTTTAAAAGTAAAGGAAAACATTTCTATCAAAACCTGACAAGAAATGTGTTGAGAACAATTAATAATAGAGTAGTGTGAAAAATAAACGCAACACTTTTTAGAATTCAAATAATATAAATTTAATTTATATTTATACTGTTTATTTACTCATTAGATCTTATGGTATTGCAATTTGGAATCTTATCTCTTATTTTAGAGGCAAGCATTGTATACTAGTGATAGTCCAAAGTTTAGTTTGAAAATAAATTAAATGAATCAACATTATAGTGAACTAAGCAGTGAAAAAAAAATCAACAAACAATAATTTTCGCTTTAAGTGAAGAGAATTTTTCTGGTCGATATATTAGTAAAACATTAGGTTGTGCTTCATCAAGTGTGAGTAGGTTTTTAAACAAATATCGGTCTTCTGCCTCTTTAGGATTTAAACATTCGTGTGATCGCAAGAAAAAGACAAATGAAAGGGAAGATAGCTTATTGCAACGGCTTTGTTTGAAAAACAGGACCTTAATATATACAGATTTAGCTGCAGAATGGAATACAGTTACAGGTGTTAATGTCTGTGCAACAACTGTTTGTCGAAGATTAATAAAAGCAGGACTGAATGCACGCCGGCTACAGAAAAAAAAACACACTTAACAAAAAAATGCGGCAGGCTCGTCTTTGTTAGGCTCGAAAACATCAAAACTGGACACAAGAAGACGGGAACTCTGTTCTGACAAAAATGTCCCAACAACTCACTCCTGATCACACGCCGTCACCACAGGGTCAAGAATGAATTGATAAGGCTCCTCAAGAATAAAGGCTTTACCTGCTTTGACGAGGTATACTGCATCGATACCAACGGGTCCACGAGGTATGCGGATATTGTCGCGTTTCCGAAGAACGGACGGACAGCGCTCATAGTGAATCCTACTGTAAGGTATGCAAATAATAACCTCGATCAATCAGGTGAAGTAGAAAGGGAGAAAATGGATATTTATGAAAAATGTATCCCTTTCCTCAAAGAGAAATTCCGCGAGACATTCGGAAATAGAGATTTCTCCGTGAAAGGATTATGGTTTGGGTCTCGCGGAGTCATCCCGGAAAAAAAAACAAGGAGCTTTTTGGAGGACCTTGGCGTGGAGGTGAGGGATGTAGCGATAATGGCCGAAAATATAATATTGGACTCCCTGGGAATTATTCACCACCACATACATGGTGCATAGGATGGCCCATTGCAATGTACAGTTATTAAATTTGCATTTATGTATATGAGTGTGTGGTAGATATGTGAATATTATGGGGGGGATAACATAAAATGAAAGAATAAAGTGAAAGAGGAAAAGAAGCGAAAAAGGAAAAAAAAAAAAAAAAAAAGGGGGGAAAAAAGAAAAAAAAGAAATGTTATTAGTTTGTCTAGTATTAGGTAATATTAAGTAGTATATTATATAATTATAACTAAATTATAAATTACAGTGTTGTCCTTAATTGGATAGATGAGTATGCTGTGTTTATAGCAACCCAATAAAGTTGGGCAGCACTATGTTTATTGTTAATTGTCTCAATAAAGCATATATCTCTCTGATGAATCGAAATTTAATATCCATGGCACAAAGGGAATTTAGTATGTGAGACGAAGAAAAGGTGAGGCCCTAACAACTCAATGTTTGAAATCGACAGTAAAGTTTCCAGCGAGTGTTATGCTCTGGGGTTGTACTTCTAGTAAAGGTGTAGATCCCTTTACTATTGTCGATGGGTCATTGCGAGCCCAAGGCTACATACATATTTAAAAGTAAATAGAGGTTTTTAAACTGTTGCATCTATTTTTTCATACTACTGCATCCTCACGAATCTCTGCGTATTATAATTACCATAAAAAATACTTTACTGCAAGAAGAAAAACTTTTTTAGCTCTTAAGGTATACGTGTTGACGTTTTCAAACGTATTTTCTTGAAATTTAAATTTTAAAATGAATGCAAATACATATACATTTATGTTAAGAATAAATTTTGAATCGAATGAATGACGTCACTATTTGTGTTTTGTATATAAATATGTTTGTTTCGTGTATTTTGATTGTTCACTATTGAAAATGTCCTATATTAAGGTGGTAAAAAGATTTTCCTCTTTTCCAATTTTTCAATTCGCTTAATTTGATTTATTGTTTATGTTAAACATAAGCCCTCCAGATGACAGAAGAACTGAGCTGAACATTTAAGGAAATCAATCAAGGAGTGACAAATAGTCATTCATTTATGAGGGATCAGGTGGTGGGGGTAAAGGAAGGTGGGGGCGGTAGAGGGGAGGCTATAAAAGACGGCAGCCACAGGTGGGAGGCCAGTGCCGCAGCAGTCGCAGAGGGAGCGTTATGTCAGCTCTCCTGTTTGTCCTTACGTACCTGCCGCTCTTGACGGCGTACACCCCTCAGGGTAAGTGGGCATCTTGCCTGCATCATATAACCTGACAATCTGTATGGCCGATCCAAATCTAATTTAATTTTTTTTTCTCTATACACATTTTTTAATTAAAAAAAAATTCTACTTCAATGCAAATATTTGGAAAGTCATTCAGTTGTTCCATATATTTATTTCAACCTTTGTTCTTTTTAAATTTCAACAGTTTATTGGTTGCTGTACCACAATGAAATTATTTTATTGATAACAAGACATGAGAAATAAAATTTAATAAAATGAAGAAAAAAGGTTCTCATATTATGTATATATTATCTATGGCATATTATTGGGAACTAAAGAAAATAAGTTTTATATTTATAAAAAAAAGAAGAAAAGAAATTAGATATATACAGTTATGGGAAAATCTAATAAATTTTAAAGTTAAACAAAACTTTTTTTTTTTTTTTAAACAGCTCAATTGTTCCTTGGAAGGCTATTATTTAAAATAGAAAAACAATAATAAATGAAAATACTAATAGATAGATTAATAAAGATTTTTTTTTTTTTTTTTTTTTTTTTTTTTTTATCCAAGTCGAATTAAATTAGTAATGAAAGTACGTAAATAAATACAAATGTAAAAAAAAAAAAAAAAAAAAAAAAAAAAAAATTCTTTCCATTCCAATAAATATGTTTCATTGAATCAGTAACAATATCCTAAAATGAAATATTGGTTAATTAGGATTCTCAAGCCATTATTCTACCAAATAATGGCCTATGCATGCAAATCATAAAAGTGAAACGTAGCAAAAAAAAAAAAATCTCAAAATAAATCCAAAATCAAAATCAACACTATGGTAGGTAAGCGAACGCAGAAATGAAAGTTTAAGGAATTGAAATCGCTCAGACGTGTAACAAACCACTTTAGTCTGGCTCCAGTTCCAATCTAAAAAAGAATTTCTTTAGGAAAATCTAATTTTATTAATATTTCTCTTTTTTTTTTTTTTTTTTTTTAAATTTAAATATTTAATACGCAATTAAACAACTACATGACAAAAACTAGTCAATTGCTATATAAGAATATCATAAGGATCATTATTATTAAATATTTTTGATTTTATTATACACATAAATGAGATATATCAAATGTTAACAATTGGTACAATCAAATGGTTTATTGTATGATGCAAAATGCTTTTTGGAATAATAATGAAATTAGTTACTTTAAGAAAACTTATGTAATTAGCTAAATACAAAAGCAAGTTATGTATTATAATAAATAACATAATTATGTGTTATTGTTCTTATTGTACCATTTTATAAATATATATATATATATATATATATATATATATATATATATATATATATATATATATATATATATATACACACACATGGATTTGAGAGCTTTACTCTTAGCTCCTACCGTCGTTCACAACGGTACCTCAATCACATTAAGGTAACTGAGTTTTATGAAACTAACAATAACAAGTTAAAAACAATTTTTTTTTTTTTTTTTTTTTTTTAATATTTAATTTAAGTGCTAACAATAATAAAACTATCGCCTAATCTGGCATTAAAATCTTTCTTTGTCCGTCGTCTGTTCACTGGTGAGAAAAATATTTTTTAAGCCTAGAAATTTCATTGATTATTTTGTTATTGAATTTTGAGATAATTCCATCTTATATATCAGTCTTATGAAACGATAGCTTAAGGTTACCTCGGAATGAAACGATTTTCTTCAAATTTACCCACAAACTATCGCAATTTCATGAACATCTTCATTAGCGAGTTTCTTCAATTAAAATATTCTTCAAATAAATCCATCAAACATTTTGTAATATAATAACACTAGAATTTAAATTTTTTGAATTATTCATTTATTAACAATGATAATTAAATGTATTTAATAAGTTGAAAACTATTCTGACTTAAGCCTTCAACAAATATTTTTAATATAGAAACCGATCGATACTATATTATTAATATTACAAGCATTAATTATACACGATCCTTATGTTATAAGGAAAATTCTGACACGTTAAATAACCTTTAAAATACTAAAATTGCTGGATTTTTTAAAAAATAGATATAGAGAGGCAAGTTAAATATTTTACGAACAGAATTAATGAATGATAATAATAAGTATATAAAACTTCATTCAAAATACATTTCATATAAGAAGTCTCATTGCAAATTTGACCAGATTTCAGATGAAATAAAGAAATTTCGGATCGGACAAATAATTTTGGAGTTACACCCAAAGGAGTACCGACAAACGTGTTTTCGAGATGTGTTACCGCAACTTAGCCAATCTTTAGGCACTGGTGGTGGCCAAACCGCTGAACCGATTTGAATGTAATATTATTAAAAAGTAAGTTTAATGTGACGTTTTACAGTTTTCGACAAAATATTGTATTTTTTCCTTCCCCACAGCCATAAAACTATTGACTGCGCAAAAAAAAAAAATGGATAGAACCAAATTTGTTATAATTTTGATTTGCTTTAATGTATCGATGAGAAACTTAGAATGATTATTTTCCTTTATTAAATAATTAACTTTTTTTAAATTTTAATTACCTCGTACACGTAAGTATTTTCGTTATTTTTGTTTGATTTGTAAAAAATTTACTACAAATAACGGATTCCGAGTTATTTGATCAAACAGCTGTGAACTTACGATTTTCAACCCTTTCCTCTCTCCCCCATGCGATAACCTGAGATATACGATATATATATATATATATATATATATATATATATATATATATATATATATATATATATGATGTTTGTTCAAGCATTTTAGTATGTAGGTATATAAAACAATGTTCGATGATGACGTAATTCCCGATTATGCTATCTTTTTCTTTTTTCATCAATAAATTATTTAACAATAACAAAAATAAATAAATTTTGATTGTTTGATAAATAAACCATAAAAAGACGGAAAAGTATTTTCCCCCCAAAACCCACTTTTGACTGTTTTTTGTTATGTGCCGTATTTGGGAGAACCGCTGGGCCCACAGGTACCATTCTGGTCTCAAATGACGTATTTTAGGAAATATGTCACAAAATAAGTGACTATATCGAAAAACGTTTTGGAAACAAAATGGCCTCTATACGAATACGATATCCCTGTATCTTGGGAACCAATGGATATATAGAGCTCACCCTGATCTCAAATTGTAGCTAATTTAGTTTACTTTAAAAGTATGTGGACTGACTATACCCATCAGACGCTTCCTTAACTGACATATTGAGCAAAAACTGAAAAAAATTCTGAAAATGTTAGCATTAACAAAGACTTTTTCCCGACTTTCGCAAATTTTCTGTAAATTCCCGACTTATTCCCGAATATTTCCTTACCATATGAAATTCCCGACTAGAAGACTATATATATATATATATATATATATATATATATATATATATATATATATATATATATATATATATATATTATATTTTTTTTTTTAAAACATAAAAGTAAGTCCATGTTACACATTAACATATCCAAAATCATTTTTATAGAAACGTAGAGTTTCATTTATGAGATAAATCGTTACATACATAGTTCTCACGTAACTGGCGATATTACAAAATATTAGTCAACTACCACAAAATATGGCCAAATCCACTATGAAATCAAATTCTGAATTAGATAAAAATATTTAATAATTATAGCAATGAACTAATATATTTCATTTTTTTAAATTTAATTCATATAAAATGTTTGATTGACAAATCCCGTGAATTTAGTTTTCAATTCATTTAAATATTTTTAAATCTAGCCAAACGAAAAACAGTTTGCTTCATCTTTTTATTATAAGTTTACGTCACTAGAGTTGAGATTTTTACAATTCTAATTTCCATGAAAGAGAATACTAAATTATAATGCTTTTCAAATGTATAACTGTACAGAATAACACGCACTTTGGAAGTGTTTATTAGTTCTTACTAATTGCCACATTGATTGAGATGAAGAAAAACAGTAAACGAAGAAAATATATATTGGCCTTTTTTTTTTTTCAAGAATATTAGTTTTCATAACTATTTTTTGTTAACTATTGATTTTATTTATCTCTTAATTTTATATATATTTTTGTACTGTTTAACCGATTTAGTGCCAGCTTTTTTTTCTTTTTTTGTTTCTACGATTCTCGCCCTGAATTGTATATTCCTATTCAGTGAGCACTAGAAAAAATAAATTGAGAAAAAAAAAATAATCCAGCTTCGATTAAATATCAAATTTCAAAGAAGTTCCAACTGGGCACCAAGCAGGTTCAAACGTATAACACTGATTTCTGTAGCCAGGACACATCATTTAAACACATAGGTCCCAGATGGGGATCACGATAAAAATAAAAAGGTTAAATTGTTACGAAAAAAAGAAAGAAATCTTTTTAAAATATTACATCATAATTGAATTCTAACGACAGAATTTTCGGAAAAATTTCATTCGATTTCACAGTTTATTATCATGGTAAACATTATATAAATTCGATGAGACAACGGTCTGCCCCAAATTTGAGTTAATAAAGTTAAATACTTGTATGGCTGGAGAAATTTTCATGCCACAAATTAGTACATTCTCAATTCTAAATTCTCAATCAATGTTAATCTCTGTTATTTTCATTTTGCATTATATGAAAAAAAAAATGGTTAGAGTTTACTATTGTCTAAACTTGCTTCATTCATCTGTAAACCTAATATGAGGAGTTAAGCATGATCCTATGAAATCCTTGTGCTTCTTTCCCGCCGCGTATCTGCTGCTGGATGTGATATAACAATTCAAAATTACCTTTTTTTTTTTGTTTCGAAAATCTAATTTTAAATTTTAAACCACGCTTGCAGGAGATCCATGACGAAACCTAAATTTATAATTTTCTTATTTAGCGACATGGACTTTTTCATAAATTTAAATTAAAAAAAAAAAATTGATTTTACAACCCTAGGAGGGCGATAAAACTTCTTTATCAACTTGGGATTTATTATTAAAGGAACTGAGATCTAAAAAGGCTTTATTAAATTTTTACAACTCTTTAAAATAAAAAATCTTTAGTAATTTTATTTTATCACCAAAGTTTACAGTTTGTTTTATCATTGCCTCAAGACGACTACAATCATTAATTACTCTCTAGCTAACGCTCTCTATGTTCTCAAAGATTTTAAAAAAAAGAAAGAACGTTACATAATGGCTGAACTGTAATAAATAATATGTTAAAATTACTTGTTACTTTGTCGTTTTCTTTTGTTTTGTTTTTGAATCTACTAACCCAGCATATGACATTCCTCCTTAGAAATTAAATCAGGGGAAAATGAGAAAATAAAAGAAAACAAATTATAAAAGTATTTATTTCTATAATAATTGATTCCCATGTTTTGGGGGTGTTTAATTAAAAAAAATATATATTAATATCGTTTAAACTATTTTTTATAGTTTTTCACAAGCCATTACATCCGATTTTAAGTATGTAACGTTATTGTGCACAAGCACGTAAATATATGGTTTTAAAAAAAACCTTTAGAGATCAATTTGAAAAAAATTGAGTTTATATACATAATTTTAATGCAAAAACATTCATAGGGAAGCAAAAAACTGAAATATTAGCATATTTTTTAAAATATTTCTTTTACAACGCTCGATTTATCTAGTTATCAATTTTGAAGTTCGGATCCAGCACCAGAACTATCAGGCTAGTGGACTAAAATGAATAGTTGTTCACTAACTGCCTATTCCAAAAAAATAACTTTGTAGGAGATTTAATGCAGTCTATTTTTTAATAGGGTATTTTTTTTTAAGAAAGTTTTTTTCGAAACACCTAAAAGTTTCACATTCGATTTGGTCATCCCTCCCAAAAAAAAGTAAAAAAAAACATGAACATTATTAGAGAGAAAAACTTCAATTTTCCCTCGAAACTACCTAGTTTCTTAACTTATTTTCTTATATTTTTTAATCCAATGTGACGAAATAATGAACTAATAATTAAGTTTGAACGAATAAACCATATATGTTTTTAACTACGTGAAATAATAGTTCTTCTCAATAATAAAGCATATGAGAATGGAAACATTGTTTATTGACAAAGTAATGCTAAAAAAGAAAATAATAAACCTGAACCAAAAAGTTAACAGACAACTCTTCATTACGTTGGGGCCTGTTTCAAAGTGTTTTAAGAGCTTGCCTTTTGTCCAGACTTCTGACCTCTTCTCCTTTATGCGGTTTTTTCATGAATTTTATTTCTCAAAGCCACATAATTATAATACAAGGGTTGTTTAATATCTTTCGTCCTAAAAATTATAAAACATATTCTATATTTTGTATGAGAACTTTAAACAGTTTTGTTTGCATAAATGGATGAATATTTGTTTATTTTTTTTTGTTTTGTTGATATTTTATTTATAAAAGAAGTGCTAAATGAGTATAAAATATTATGATAATTGCATGTGTATATAATTTCAAAGTGAAATATTATTATACAAAAACCTCTTATGTGGAGGTTTTTCCACCTTTCCCGAGGGATGTCCGCTATCTAGAGAAAATGTTTAACCAGTTGTAAAACAAATTGGACTCCTTTGAACGGACACCATTTTAATAAATGCAGACTCGCAAATTTTCTTCTCAAGAAATAAATTTACCTCTCTGAACGAACAGTTAAAAAATAGTGGAAATTAGGAGAACAACATTTAATATATCTTTTTAGGGGTTTAAGGCTTAAAACCGCTTGATAACCAACGCCTATGAACATTTAATAGTTTTATATCTTGATCTACAACAATAATTTAAAATATTATTTTTGAATTAAATTTAACAATTGTCGAAAATATATTTTGCCCCATATCTATAAGTTATTATCTTGTTTTATATTTCTCCGGTTTATTTATATTATAAGGTTTTGTTTTTCAAAAATATGAAAAATAAATGTTCATTTGAACAGGATTACACAATTTTCCTAGTTTTTTCCAACACTACTATCCACCAAAGAAGTATTCAAATTTTAGAGTTTTTGAAATTAGTGATCACCTCACACCGCACAGCGAAGAAGGAGAAGAAGAGTAAGAATGAAAGAGAAAAATAGTTGTGTAATTACTTAAGTTGTTCAAAAATTTTATGATCAGTTAGTGCTTTATTTTTAAAATTGTTGAACAACTCGAGTACTCACACAAATATTGTAAACATTAGACTTAATTCATTCACATTAATAAATATGTTTTTATTGATCTACGTAATAACTTTTATACCCCTTTTACTACATTCAAATCTTTCTGAAACGGACAAATCCGTCGGATCACTGAAAGTCCGTTGCAGGAAATTTTACCGAAAACAAAATAAGAGGAGATTTCAAATAACAAATTTATATGAAAAATTTATTATTTGCAGAAATAACCTAAACAAAAAACAAGAAAATATCAGTTTCTGTATTTCACTTGGACTGAATTTTAGTTAGGTATTCACGTAAAAAATTACATAAAATTTTCTCAGCATGGAAACTTCTAATAAGAATTTTGTATTCAATGTAATCTTTTTAAATAAGATTGTACTTCTATTGAGGCTTGAATTAAGTGAAATAATGATAATCGAGCACTAGTAAATCATGACAAAATTACAATACTTTGTAATCATTTAGAATTTTAAAATATAAAAATGGCTGATTTTACGCCAAGAGAAACTCCGTTCTCTTTATTTCAAAGAAGAAAACTTTATAGCAATAAGCAATTAAACTTTAATAATATACATATTATATATTTTAGTCTTAATTACTGAATAAGTGTTTAAAGAATTTCCCTACGATTGTAGCGCATATTCTTCGTGAATTGGGGATTAACTGCATATCCCTTTCATTTAAATAATTTTCTGGAATTATTTAAAAGTTAATCGAGGGAAACCTTTATTGACTTCAAATGAAGTTTAAAATAAGTTAAATAAAGCCCTTTAACCCTTTGGAGGGTGCTAAAGAAGTTGTAACAACAGCTATGGCTACTTCCTATCTCTAAGCTCTTTTAATTTAACCAAATTTATATTTCCAATTTTTTTTATCACTTAAAAAAAATGTATATTGCATTAAATTCTATAGTGAATATAAGTTTACGACTGAATTATATTTAGCAGTAATCACAATGCAGGTTTGGTATTATATTTTTCATAACATTTTTTTTCTATTAATTATGTCGAGAAATTATTTTTATAAGCAAAAGAACGGCAAGGGTTACTATTATAAAGCCAACATTTTTTTTTTTTTTTTAAATCGCTGATTTGAAACGATTCGACAAAACGAACATTTTCAATAAACAAAAAATACTAAAAAAATGATTAGAATGAATTATGACATAATATATAAATCAAAAGCATTCCTATGAAAAATCTTTGTCCTAAAATAAAAAAAATAAAAATAAAAAATAAGAGGTAATAATAAATCTTGCTTGAGTAAAAATATTTAGTAAAAAACCTACGTTCCTCCATGTGACTGCTAAAAATTTAGTTTGTTTTCAAATTGTTGTTTAGTTGCAACCACATCTTAGCCTTAATTTTTTTTTTTTTTTTTTTTCAAATATATTGAGAACTCGTCCGCCCTTTGAAAAAACTCAGACCATTAAAAGTTCAAAAGGATCTCTCAACTGTCCGGTTGGGGAATTCAAGAGAATCGCTGAATCACGGCAGTGTGGTTTGCCAGATTTGGAAATGGACTTTGCAGCTAATTGTTAATTTATGTAACCTGATATGGAAGAGCTGAAAAAATGGTTTCATTGTATAATCGAATATGTTTTGAGAAAAAATGTTTTCATGTTAAATTCGTAAGTATATAAAATTAAATTAATTTAAGATGTTAGTAACTTTGAATTAAAAAAAATAAAAATTAATAAATTCGAAATGTAATTTTACCATTAATCATAAATCAACATTTTCTTATTTATTTGATTTAGTTTTTAAAACAATTTAAAAGTGCTATCTGGGCAAATCAGGGGGATATTTTTCGGAGAATTTATTTTCTTTTTCTTTTTTTTTTTTAATGGATTTGAAATTTACCCCAAACAGTCCCGTTTGCAGTGCGTGAGGGCAGATGGTAACGGTAGTTTATCAATGCAAATTTAAATTTTCATGCAACAAACGTGGCGTTATCGACTCTGATGTACGAGTTCACTAGGCAGTAGAAATGTCTATTGCCACAGTTCATAGACAAATCTTAAATTAAGTACTAATCATTTTTGTTGTTGTCAACTTTAAGTGCAACATAACACTATGTAGAATTTTCTAACAAAGTACAATGTTGTTCATATACGTACATTTTATTATGTTTCTTTTTTTTTCAAATAATATTTGAATTGTATATAATTAAAAATGCACCTACAATTTTACTAAAGCTTCCTTCAACAAAACACAGATCTCCTAAAAATCCATAAATACCAATAAAAGTTCTCTCTCCAATCATAAAAAGGTTTAAGATATTTTTTACTTTCAAGGTGACGTGATATCAACGCTGAAACAGCAAAACAATGCCATATCAATCACACGAGATAGGAAGCTAATCATCATTGTTATCTTAAACTGTTATTTTCAGAACATAATATCACAAAATCAAATTATGTAGACGAATTATAGTAGTTTGAGAAAACCTTTAGAAAATATCTTGGTCGAAATGTTATAATTAAGTCCCAGATTTTTACAATACATTTTTTTCAAATAACATCTATACGAAACAATATGTTTTAAATGATTTGGCAATCTTCAGTTGTATGTATTATGGAAATTTTAAATTATTTAATTTATTTTTATCAGAAGGAAAACTGTTTTAATAGATTAGGAGTTTAAATAAAATTAGTATTTGACATAGTGCTATATCCTATTTTTAGGATGTATGAATCGGTTCATATGAATCGACTTACAATTAGTATTATTCTTTTCTCAAGAATCGGTGGAATAGAGAATCAACATTTGGATTCAACACATCCATTGTATTGTATTGCAGAGCAATTTAAATTAGAAAAATCTGTATTTTAACCAACAAATGATTTAATTGTTGCAAAATGATTGCTGAGATATAGCCAACATTTCTTAGCAGCCGAGGGTCAGGCTGGAGGGAACCAATCCCGCAATTATCTAAATAGCTGCTTCCTTTGGATTATATCATTTTTAAAAATGTTTTTTAAAAACAATTTCCTTTAACTCTGACGACTGGATTATTTTTTCTTCTTCAAAGTATTTTCATTTCTTAAATTGTTTTACCTCCGCGGTTCGGGTTAAAATGTGGAGGCTAATTAATTATAGGGTGGGGAGACTTAGCTCATGTTTTAATTTGACCGAGGTTCGCCGGAGATAATACAAATCTTTTCCTTCTACCATTTCTCCTGATCCATCTTCATCTCGAATTGTTTAATCCCTTTCGCGTGGCGAGTTGTCCGAATATACTTTTATGATCTTTCGGTTTTTTTTTAAGAAAGCATTCGACGGAGGAACTTGATTTCTGGAAAACTTAATTACTTATTTTCCCTTGCTTCGCTTTGCTTTTAATTATCGCAGAAAGGAAAGATCTTGTTGAGATAATACTTAGCAATTTGTTAATTTATGGCTTGGTTTTAAAGAAATGAGCCGGTATTTGACACCTTTTCCGCAAGTTGTTATATTAAGGCGAATCTCCATTTCCAATTTGTTATAATAAGACATCCAGGCTTTGGTTCAGCTTCAATGCAGCAACAAATATCGAATTTGGCAATAATTTGAAATTGAAAATGTATGTGCCACCTTATAGAGTCATTCTATGGAAATTCATCTTTTTAGGTTACCATGACAAATAGCATGACGGCTATCGCAAACAATTTCTCTTGCCATGTCGTTTGGTCTTATCTAATGTTAAACTTCCCCTAGCTTACATTCAGCTTCCACTGGATTTTAATCCTAGCGACTAGAGATGCGTATCGATACAAAATATTTTCTTCCGATAATCCAATATTTATTCTTAAGATATATTCATACGTACCGGACTGTATATTATACGAATCTTTTTATTTATATTATGAAAATACTACATCAAACTAAATATATTTAGAAAACAAGAAACAAATCCTAACACAATTGGTTTAAATAAGGGTAACTTTTAAATTTTTGTGAAGGTTGGCCAGGAAATATGTTGCTTCTGTTCCACTTCAGATTCAACAAATTGCTTTCTAGAAAAGAGCAAGCAGCTTCACCAACAAGGAATAAATTAAGTGAAACAATTTTGGGTAGTTACATTTCCTACAACCCACAGCGTGGAATTAAATTTTTGAATGAACTACTTTTAAATTTTAAACCAAGACTAAAACGACAAACGTTCGAAGCTCCCAATTAATTACAAAAGACTCATATACATGATTGTGATTAGACCAATTTGGACGTACGGAGTTGAGCTTTGGGGCTCCACTAAACCATCCAATTCTATTCGTATCCAATCCTTACAATCCAAAATCCTTCGAAAAATCCTCAATGCTCCTTACTTTGTCACCAATAAACTTATCCATAAAGATTTTAATGTTCCACATGTTGCTGATTTAGCCCAAACCAGATATCTATCCTTTCATAGTAAGCTCCATAACCACTCAAATCCCCTAATTTCTCAACTTGCTTTCCACTCCATTCCTGATAATCCTCCGACGCGTCTGAAAAAATGGCCCAGAGACCTTCTAGTACAGAATTTTTATTAAAATATCACTAGTAATATAGTGAGTAGTTCTTCACAAGTTATGTCATGTTATTTTAATTAATATCAACACATTTACCTGATATTTATTATTTTGTACAGTTGTAAAAATCAATAAATAAGAAAAGAAAAAAAACATTTGAAATAATTATGTTCCTATTTATGTTGTAAAATAAATTAAGGTAACGACATTGAACCAACCACTGCTTCACTTCTCCCACCCAAAATACCTTTATATTCCAACAATGGAGACTCTCAATCAATGTTCGAAAGTAATGTTATTTACTGATAAACTTTCTCGCCTTAGGAAATTATTATGTATGTATATTACTATTTATTATATCTTATTTTATATCTTGTATACTTAAGAGTTTTTTAATTTACTTTCATTTTAGGTATTATATGAATGGACTCATGGACTGGTTGACAATGTCAACCATATCAATTTTTGTTCTAGAGAAAGGCAGGTTGAAATAGTTATAAATTAAACAGCTAAACAATGGGGGTCTTACGCAGAATACGGATAGCAGTAACTGGACTAGATCAAGAGTGATTTTTGCACTATGTACTATCATATCGCTCATCCGGTGGAACATCGACGTAACTGCGAAATCGGGTAAAAAATACCAATAAGATTAAGGAGTCAGGAGTGATCTAAAAACCTTAATACATCGGTGGGAACGTCGACTGATTTGTAGTCTCGCTTCTTCTTGTAAAATTTCGCTTTTTACTACAGTTACACCTTTGTTCCACCGGACGAGCGATATACCATTTAGTAACCTATACTTTAAAACTGACTGGTGGTTTGTTTTGATACTGAATATAATTTTTGCCATAGAATAGCTGCGGAAGGATACTCGTTTCCAACCTGTCCGATCTAACGAAATATTTTCGTTGGCCGAATATCCTCGGCAACTGCTTATTTAGTCTATTCCTCAGAGCCTAAGGATAAACTAATTCACTGTTTCAAGGATTTTAGTGCTCTATTAGACTCTGAAAAACATTTTGTATTATTCATAGGTCACGTAGCATCATATGCAAAAGTAATGAACAAAGCCGTATGCGGCAACTATATTATAAAAATAACAACTTAAATCACTTGTGCCGGTATAAGACCCAAATAATGTTTAAATAAAAAAAAACATATTAAACTTCATTAAGGAGGTAGGTATAAATATATGTTTCTAGGACATCCGTTATGATTTAAAAAAATATATTGTATTTAACAAAGAATTGAATTCAATATATTCCCACTTAATCCTTTTGAACATATCTGCTAGCTGAGACTATTTGGAGAACCATCTAACATGGAATTGGCATGCTGGATAGGAACAACAAGAAACTGTTCATTTTCAGCTACTAGACAAATGTTTACTAAACAAACGCTCTTAGATGTCTATAAATTATAAACAACTTGTCTACATGACTATAATCAGACCTACTTGGACATACGGAATTGACGTTTGGGGTTCTAATTCATCTCTTATCCAGCATAAAATTCATCGAAAAATATTCAATACTCCTTACTACATCACAAATAAACTTATCTATAATGGTCTTAATTTCCCAAACATTGAGGATTTCATCCAACCCAGATACCTATCCTTTCAAAGTAAACTCCATAACTACACCCTACCTAAGCCCACTGGTCTCTCAACTTGCTTCGCATCCGATACAGATAATCCTTCGAGCCCATTGAAGTAGGTGGTATCGAGGCCTGCTAATATTGACATATCATTAAATTCATAGTGCCGCTATTATTGAACAGCTGTTAATATCAATAAAAAAAAACAAACTTAAGTGTGCACTATTGTGACAGATTTGATGATTAGGTGAAAAAAGGAGATAAAAAACCATAACTTACTTTAATTAACTTCTTATTAGCCTTGAATCCAATCGAAACAGTTGGTGCATAATAATGCTCAGAAGTACCTACTACCTAAATAAGTACCTATAGGGTCTTATTTCTGAGACAATGACAGAAAAATAATGAAAATTTCCTTTAGTATGTCCACTAACAGTACATTATTTACCTTACCACAGACATTAAACAAATATATATTTAAAATTATCCTTTTTCTTCATTGTGAAATGTTTGGCAAGATGAAATTACTTGGTTTTCGAGATATAGAGTGCAGTCGTGATTAGTGCCGTTAAAAATGAAAAAAATCCCGGGGATAAGTCAAAGTGAATTTGTGTATATTTTTATGGTTTGGTTGGTAACGTTGCAACTCTATGCGTAACATAGTTATTTTACTGAAAGCTCACAAAAATGTGGCATTTCTAAAAGTACTGAGATTGTTTTCCTTCCATTTTTTGCTAAATAAAGTAATCAATGATTATATTTTCTGATCATTTTCTAGATTTTTTGCCTTCTTTAATAGATACTTCCTCGATCTATCTACAATAGATATCTAGATATTTTCAATATTATTTCCTTTAATTTCAATTAATTAGTATTGGTGATATATTCCTTCTTTTTTTTTAGAAACAAATTAAAAACTAATCAATATCATGTATTATATAATTAATTAATACAATTTCTTGAATTATATAAAATGAAAATGAATTTTCACTAATATCGCATGTGTAGTTTCACCACAATCAAGTGTGTTGTAAATTTTTTACCTAATTTTAATTATTTACTAGTGACTTCTATTTATAAAAGAACGTAAATGAAGATTAGGCTGAAGTGATTAAAAATCCATTGAATATGTTACCAAAAAAGTTTCTGTGATTATTACATTTTTTATTTTATTTTGAATTTTTTAAAAATTACCTTAAATAATGTTGCCTATCCAGGCAAGAGCTAAAGACTGGATTTTGCGAACAGAAAAAAAAGAAAAGAAAGATCATCTTCTCCCTCCTGTCCATAACCTTCCCCTCCATAATAAAATTGAATATAAAATGTTAAATATACGTATTTATATTGGCTAGCAACAAAAAATGTTATTATTATGTTAGTATACTATACTTGAGTGGTGTTTTTGAATTAATAACATATATTGATGATAAATACAAAAAACGAACTTCTATACGCAGAGTATGAATTTTTTTTTTCAATTTCTTTATGGTGATAAAAGATAAAATTAAAAACTATATTTAACACTAACGTACAATTATATTTATAGGTAATAGGGGAAGGTGCTGTACCTGTGGACAATTTTCACTTATAATTTTTTCTAATTTTCTGTGCTTTATTTATTTGAGTGGTTATTGTACCATTAGATAAGAAATTTAAGGGGCTATCGAACCCTGGTGTCTTTATTTTGAAAAGTAATTTTATTTTTACAGAAAATAATATTTTGTAACTTACTGATTAGTGTCCATAGGTACCTTCCCCCTTTGTACCTGTGGACACTAGTGGTTGTACCAATAGTCATTCATTTCTTCATAGGTTTATAGGGATAATTGGAATGAAGTATAGAGAATCACATCAGCAATAATTTTTTATTAAATGTACTAAACAAAATAGAATATTTAAACAAGAAAAGTCGACTTGATATTATTGAACTAGAAGGCCGACTAGGAAGGAGACAGCAATAAATTTAGCGTATGAAAGTAAATAGAAACTTAACTTATTTTTAAAACTTTTAACAAAAATAAATCTTTTATGTACCTATAATTATTATTAACGAGTGTCACAGACTTTTTATACGGAAAAAATCGAATCATTAGAGATCTTATCCATGAAAAGATGTAGGAAAATGTAATTGTTTACATAATCTCCCGGTGCCAGTTATAAAAGATGGCGGTGGTAATTTTATTTTGATATCTCTTTATTTCAATTTCAAAATCAGTAGCGATAAATTTTGGGGTTCTATCATTTGATGAAATTTTCTTCAAGTAGCAAATGTTGAACGTGAACGAGTCTACTTTTTCTTTGATCAAAGCTATAAAATGCTTTACAACACAAAACATAGCTACCAAAATATATTTCTTCATCTTCAATTTCTTTATCTTGTTCATAATCATTCATAATTTCATCTAAAGAGTCACAATATTTGTTTGATAGATCAGCCAAGATCACATTCTGTGAAATCACCATCTTCAATAGTTTGTTATAAATGGTGAGTGGCGAGTTTTCTCCTCTTAAAAAAAAAAAAGTTATACGAACAGTAGTTAACCAAATTTAGGTATTTTATATCACGCGGAATGCCTACAAACTTTTCCGCAATATTTATAATTGAAATAATTAATTAATTAACAAAGAGAAAAATCTGTTGTACCTGTGGACACTTTAACCATCTGTCCACAAGTTCTGCTGGCAATGGTGTCCACAGGTACAACTGAACGCCATGTTGTAAGGAAAGCTCTGTTTTACAAAACCCGTAAGTGATAACTGATATGAAACCATATGAAGTTATGATATATTTATCGGACAACCCAATGAAATATTACTGCCTAGAAAATTTTTAGGTGTAGGTCTTAAAAAATTTAAAATCACTGGTTAGATTGATCAGGATTTAGAAGAAAAAAACTTAAAAGTAATAATTTCTACGAAACTGTTGATCTGATAACCTTGAAAACCTTGCAGCACTAGCAATCTAACAATTTCGATTTCCCTCCTTCCACTCTCTCTTTATTAAAAATGTCCACTGGTACAACTGTGCTTTAGGTACAGCACCTTCCCCTACATTCATTTGGAAATTAAACATTTTTGTAACTCTATTGACTATTTTTTATTTTCTTTTTTTTAAATCAGTGCATAAACTAAAAAAAAAAAATTGCATTGTTCAACCTTTAACCTTTTTTTTTTCTTTGAACAACCAGAGATTTGCCGCTCTGCTATAAATTCACTGACGTAATATCACTTCAATATTAATTTACTTCATTATTTTCAATTATCTCCTTAATATCGCCATGGACCCAAATAGGTTCTTTCGCCAGATCCTCCAATTCCAAGTGAAAAACTAAAAATGTTGCTTGATTGTGTTCTGGGATCACAGTGTCTCTTTCTCAGAAAACACCTCTCTTTCTCTTACTGCCTTTTTAATCCGCACCTCATGTTTCAAATCATTACTTATTCTAACTCAACTACATAATCTCCCAAAATATAATTCTTTAATTTAAATATTTTGATTTTACTGCGAATAAATTAAATTATTAATATAAATTATATTATCATGGATGGACAATTTTTCATTATTATATGAAGGATGTGTACAGCATTCGCTTTTAGAACCAGTGTATTAAAAAGCATTAAAATACTTTAACTGTCCACTGCTCACTGCCTTTTTAGATAATATTTGAACAATAAATTATTAATTTCAAAATTAAATGTCATTAAACTTTCCACTGTTTAAAATAAAATAAAAAGTAAAAAAAAATTGATGCAATAATAAAATATTAAATGTAATAATTAGGAATATTGAATTTTTATAATTTTAATTAAATTTTAAGTTATATTTATTTATTTTAAACAAATAACTAAATATGTAACTGTTTAGATCAGTTACATATCCACTCCAGTTATTTTTTTTTTATTTTTTTTTTTAATTATGTACAACTATCCGGTTTAGAATTAAACACGAAATAGATGTAACCAATTATTTTGGTTGGTTACAGAAATACTTGAACTAGGAATATTTTGGCATTCATTGAAAGAAGGAACAATGCCTTTAAATATTGATGACATTCAATCAGTTTATGAGGATCCAAATGTGATGGATGAAGTCTGGATTTGTAAATTAAGAACAAGTGCACCAGAAGTCTTGTGAAATATCCGGTTTTGTCCATACTGAAGAGATACTCCAGTCGGCTTAGACCTCTCATCAGTGGCAAATAGCTGTGGATTGATGGGGTGAAGAGTTAAAGAGGAAGTCACTGTTTATCAATTCTTACAAGAGCTAGGATCTAGAGGTTACAATAGATCCTAGCTTTGAGTATCTAGGCACTAATACGTAATTAATGAATTATACAAGCAACTATAAAACATAAAGTTGTAAATTATGAGTCGAAAGCCATATGCTATTTTATCATTTGTCGCATTTATTTTTCAAATTTTATCATGAAGTTGACGATCAGCTCTTATAAGACGTTCCACAGTGTTTCAAAATCCTAATCTTGCAGATCAAAATCATTGCCGCTCTTATTTACATCACACGATATTTCGACACAGAAACGGTAGAGTAGTCTAAATTGAGCTAGGATTAATTACAATGCGGATATTACAAGGGTTCATATAAAACATTTCTAGAAACATATAATTTATTTTTTAAATATTATGAAAAGTTTTAAGTATGTGAACAATTATAGTAAATTAGTATTATTTATGAAGTAGAACAAACACTAAATGACCTACTTATATGATAAATTAATGTTAAAAAATTAAATTAAATTAAATATATCATAATTTTTATGGTAGTAATGAAAGTAAAAGTTTACAGTAAAAACGGAAATTCAAAGTTCCAAATCACACAGACCTAAATCATCATCAACAACATCGCTGGTGGAATAGAAGATTTCCTCTTGGGGAGGCAACAACGCCTCAACTTCCTGTCAAATTTCTTTTTATCTTTAGGAGGTGGTAGACGTCGTAAACTGGTGATTAGCAGGTCTGAGGAAATGATGAGGTACTGGAGTAATCCGTGTTTGTTGTACTCGCAGTCATTTAAGATATTTATGTTGCATTTACACAATAGGTCGGAAGATCCTTCTGGGCACACTCAGTTTCTATAAAGTTTTCAGCTCCTACCATAATTGTGGAAAACCTGGCGATTTGGGCTCATGCCAAATCATCTTTTTGTACAAGCTTTACAGCAGCACAACTTTACCGAGCTTGTAGTGGAACATATTTCAATTTTAATTCTTTTAATGTTTACCAATATGTACGTGAGTATAGCCGAAGTTCCCGATCCGAGCGCGAGAGTTCAGTTTCGTTCACTATTGAGAAAAAGCTTTAAACGAGGCTAAGGAAGTTTTACTTCAAAAATGTAACAATTTCCCTTCGATTGTCAATATTTGAATCATAATTTTCAGTTTTGCCTTACCGAATCCCGACTCATCCTAGCACCTTTCTCACCACGAACGTTGATGACCCTTCTTTGCCTCCCAAACACCCCAATCCAATATCGCAAACCCTCAAGAATGGTGTAGAAATAGGAGAATTAAAATAAAACCAAACCAATCACATCAAATAACCTTTACCCTTCGTCGTAAAAATTCCACTTCTGGTCCTAAAGTATACTTTAATAATATTGCTTTAATCCCTGTTTGACAGATTCGCTGCCTAGGACTCCATTTGGACACACAACTTACTTGGAATGCATACACAAGACTAGAACGACAAGAAACTGATACATTTTTGACTTTTGCAACATTTTCTAGATAAATGTTCATACCTTCCTATTAATTACAAGAAAAATAAATAAATAAATATATAAATATATATATATATATATATATATATATATATATATATATATATATATATATATATATATATATATATATATAGTAATTAGGAGAGACGGAGTTGTCCTCTGGAGCTCAACAAAACTTCCAATTCTCGTATCCAATCCTTGTTTTGTCACAAATAAACTTATCCATACAGACCTTAATGTTCCAAATGTTGCTGATTTTTCCCAGATACCAATCCTTTCATGTTAAACTACATAAGCATTCAAATCCACTCGGCTTTCAACTTGCTTCCCGTTGCCCATAACCCGAGCTGTCTAGAAAGAAGATGGCCACGAGACTTTCTAATATAGAACTTTTATTAAAGTGCTACCAAGTTATTGTCATGTTACTTTATCCATTTTCCACAAATTTACTATACATATATGTTCTAAACAGTTGTAAATATCAATACAAATATGGAAAAATAAGTGCTTAACCCAAGTTTTAACTTTGAGTATTGTTTTGGATCCGTACGGATCTATTTAGCTCTGATAATTTGAATAATTTTTAAGTTTTATATAGCCAACAAAAGACAATTTTTTTTAAACTGATTAGAAAACAATAGGGTCTGATAAGTATTCAAACACTATACAATCGTAAATCAAATACTAACGAATTAACAATACCTTTTGAAATGCAACAATTTGCGACGATTTTGAATTTTGGTACTGTTTCATTTGTAGCTTTGTCAGGCTAAAAAAACGGCTGAAGGAGGTGAATGGAAGTTTAATGCTTAAATCTCATTTTCTGAATTTCAGCGCGGAAGATTCCGTACTTTTGATTGAATTCATTCATCATTTGTCCCTGATTATTTTCATGCAACTTTTTTTTTTTTTTTACAACTTAATGCTACAATAGCCCTTCTGATTTTTTAAATCTATATATTACTTTTAAAAATTCCTATTGGATTAAATGCATAGGAGTGTGCATATAGTGATATTTCGGTACCGATTTTTTTCGATTATTCTAGATACCGATACCTCGGCTTAAAAATAAATTTATATGAGTGCTAATGTAGCAAACCAAATCTGATATAAAAACAATAATTATTGAAGAAATAAATTAGTAAACAGCAAAGATTTATTATTTTCATAAAAGTAAAATATTTAAATTTGTTTTCTTTCTTTTGATTGCAGAAATCTACAACTGCATTACAAAAAAACATCTAGTAAATATACAGTATACAATGCAAAATAATGACATGATTAAAATTAGTAGAACTACTCCTTGGTATTACTCTAATGAAATATATATTAAAAAAAAAATATTATAAGTGCTTTAGCTTCGGCAGTTTTTTAATTGTAATTCTATTTGTTAATTTTACAACAATAAGTAAAATGTACCTTCAGGAATTTGACTTGCAGTAAAAACGCATGATATGTAAAGAAGATTGTTTTAAATTCTGTAAAAGCTGTGCTAACCAAGTATATGAAAAAATATATTCTGTTACATTTATTTTAATTTCAAGATAGAAGTATCGATATTTAACAAGTAAATAACTGGGCATCACGAAACAATCTGTCAGCGGTCTCGAGCGGTTCCTAGGAATTGACTTTGAATTGCGGATTCTGGATACTTTTCTCATATAGGAATGTAAACACACACATATGTATGTAGTAAATTATAAAATAAAACACACAAAAAAATTTTCGTTTATAGTAAGATATCTAAAAATTAAATTATAAATAGTTGATATTCTAGTTTCATATGACATTTAAGTTTTGTGTTTCATAATTAAGGAACTTCATGATTTTTAATTTATGCTTAGGTACGGAAGCGATTAAGGATATAAATTTGAAAAAAATTACTATTTTTTTTTTAAGTTCGTTAATTGGAGCATAAGAAATATATATATATATATATATATATATATATATATATATATATATATATATATATATATATATATAGAGAGAGAGAGAGAGAGAGAGAGAGAGAGCGAGAGAGGGGGAGAGAAAATACATTTACAAAATATTATCCTAGAGGCTCATCGGAAAACAAAAACCGGGACCGAACAAATGATGACAAAACCCCAGCAGTTTCAACAGCAACCCTTAAATCAAATATCAAATAACACTTCAATCCATCTTATACTCTCCAGGATTTTCTTCTTTTTTTTTTTTTTTTTTTTATGTATCCTATTTTTTTACAATCACACAGATATTTCATTAGAGCAATAATCATTGTTAAGGTAAAGCCGAAATGCAGCAATTAATGTCATATTTATTATTAAATTATGAACCTTGAGACTTATATGTTTATGGATATTAATTAAATTTTGTACTGATTATCAAATTAAATTAGTTAACAGAAACCTGAATGAAACAAATTTGAATGAGGAATAAACTCAAGTATTTGTGCCCAAATTTAAATGAAGCTCTCTATGGTTGATTTTAATACCATTATACTATTTTATTACATTGAAATAAAAATATCCTATATTTATAAACAAAATAAAATCAGATGAGATTTACTCTAATTACATTTTTTAAATAAATAAACCAATAAATTCTATTAGGGTCAATTTCAAATCATCCAGCCTGTGTTGCTGAATATTTTTTATTTTCCTGATTCTTTATCATGGATACCCTATGGGTAGACATTCACAAAACTCCAATTAAAAAAAAAATTACAAGCCATATTTTTTATTTGACAGCCATTTTAAAATGATAATTTAGTGAATTTTATGAAAAAACGTCATTTTTAAAGATATCAGAATAATTTTAAAACTAGTGTGTTCATCATGAAATGGCTTTCAAAAGGACTTCATTTTAATCTTCTTATCATGCAAGAAAGTTATTAAAAAAAAAAAAAAAAAAAAAAAAAAAAATTAAAATCGTTAATATTTAAGGCCATAAATTTTTAGGAAGGAGAAGAGACTCACAAATAATATTTTATTTCTGTGTTGAGTACTCGTAGTACTACCAGCAGCATAAGTTTAATCTTGAGAATGTACTACTTTTTTCTCTACGGCTTTTCAAAAATGGCTGAAAGCAGGTAGGTCAATTTCTGAAAAGGGACTGAATGAAAACAAGTGAAAATTTTATAGAATGTTTCTTATACTAATAAGAATACGCTACAAAAAAATTATGACTGAGACGCAACTATTTTGAGTTATGGAGCTGTGAATTTCAATAAAAACGCTACCTTTTAATCAAGCAGGGTATCTGGTCCAGGACATTCTGAAGAGGTGTCAAGCATACATTTTTCATTTTTAATATCACATACGATGAAAGCTATGACGTCTTTATAATTTGCATCAAGCTTTGCCCCTGCTATCATAAGCTTTGTGTTTTGGTGGTGCTTGCAAACACATACTATGAGTTCCTGATGAACCCTGAAGAACGCACCACTTTGACCTTAGAGCGCAAAACATAGAACAACCAGTTTTGTAATCTGGATATTTCTGTTTATATATGCTCTAGAGTTCATTTAGTCAAAGGAGAATAAACCTTTTCTGTTTCTGCACCTTGACATTGTCAATTACAGTTGAAACATATTCCATTTTACCAGGGCATAAGCAACTATTTTCGTAAAACTCTTTAACTCAGTTAATAAAAAATAGCTTCACTTATTTTGTTGCCCTGTCTTTTTGTAAGATGTGGTAAGATACCTTGAGCCTTTACTAGCTGCCTAGTTAACTTTACCATGTATTCAGATGCACTAAAGTCCTCAACTATTTTTTTCTTAGACTATGAACTTGGCAATAGACTAAATATTTTAATTTGATCATCTTTAGAAGACACTTTGAATTTTTCTTTCAGTTTAGTAATGAGTATGTCGTACTTACTAGTTAAAGTTTATGAAACATTTAAATTTTGAGTTTTTAAGTCATTAGGGGACAGTCTGTCCCAGAATAAAGTATTTTTTTTCATTATAGAAAGATTAATCTAATTTTCGCTCGACTGCGCTCGTAATTTTATATATTTTTTTTTTTTTTTTTTTTTGCAAACTGTCAGTCCTTGTTCTGTGTTAAGCTTTGTATTTACGTAAAAGAGACAATTCCAAAGTTTCATAAATGGATTCCACTTGATGCAACGGATTCTCCTCTACTAATTCAAAAGAGCCAAGAAAAAATTCAGGATTATTCTCAACATTATTCGTCTCATCTTCGGGCAGTTTTTCTACAAATATTTTTCATGAACAAGTTGGACATAGAGACTGTCCACGAATTAGTTTAATATTCACATCTTTACTCTTGAAAATGGAAATGAAGATTAAGAAGAGGGGGTGAAGGTCATTTCATGCTGAACGCACTACTTTTTGAATTATTCTGATATCTTTAAAAATGACTTCACAACTAAATTTTCCGCAAATCCCGTTTTTTCATAAAATTCACTAAATCATCATTTTAAAATGGCTGTCAAATAAAAAATATGGCTTGTAAATTTTTTTCAATTGGAGTTTTGTGAATGTCTACCCATAGGGAATTCATGATAAAAGAATCAGGAAAATAAAAAATATCGAGCAGCAAATTATATTTATATTAGGTGATTTGAAATGGATTGAGCTATTAGTTTTTGGAGGCATAACGCCCTTGAGTACTTCCACTAGCGCAGAAATAGCGGGTTATCCCACAGGTTACTTACTATCTATTCTATCCATAGTGGGAAGGTCCAAGATTCATTCCGTTGGTCGGCCAAGAGAGGGATTCGAACCCACGATAAGGTATGCTGTGACCTTTTTCCCAACGCGCTCGACCATCCAGTTCTTGACCAATCATATTATTCGTCATTCGAAATCCGCAAATAGGACTTAACCCTCACTGTAATAAATATATATACTGTGTGTGTGGGTGTTTATGTGTACCGAATATTTTTTTAATAAAGCCCATACTTAATCAGTAATGATATTCAAAAGAATTCAATAATATTTTATTGTTGAATGTAGTATTCTATATTTATTTTAAATTAAACAGAAAATATTTATAAATTTTGTACATTTTTTAAAGAGTTCTATTTTACAATACGCAAAACTAACAATAATTATTTCAAGGATCGTTTTTATTTTATGGTATACGAATGATGGCTAATACTAAATATCATACTATTTACCAAATGGAACTTCGAGTAGCCACTTATTTTCTCGTGAAACAGAAAGATAAATTTCATCAACTAAGAAGATTAAAAGTAAAACATACAGGGTCTAAAAAAAGTTATTGTCATTTACCAGTTGGTATCACTTTCCTTGGATTCCGTGGTTTCAACTTTTAACAAAATGTACATTATTTTGAGGTTGATTTCGTAGTAATAAGAGCGTGTATAGGTTAATTTCAACATGTCCATAGTTAGGAATAAACGGATTAAAAGTTAAAAATTATAATAACATAATAATTAGAGTCGGGCCAACGATGACGTCGGCCGACTAGTTAGCCAATGCCATCAATGCTTCCGTTTGAATTCGGGTGACATCGGCAATGTACGTGGTGCTTCGTCAATAGCTTTATAGCCATTAGTTCATGTAGCTAAGTTTTTGTTTTTCTTATAGTTTTATTCTGTCTTTGCAATTGCAAAAGTCATTAATCTACTTTAAATTTGGAGTTCAATCATGTCGAAAAATATATGTTTATGGACTTCCTTTGAAGAATCTATAATATATAAAACACAAAAATATCTTACAGGTTATTGTAAATAAACACGTATGTAAATTGTTAAAATAGCAGTTTCCTTTCCGTGTTCCTAACTTTATATTACATTTCAAATGAGAATCAATATTTTTTAAATATAACACAAACCTAATTCTGTGATTAAAAAAAAATAAGGAGTTATATTAGTAAAGTTATATTAGTTTTTTGTAAATTTTATTATGAAGTTCGATAATTGATTACAAAAAGAAGATTTCCTATTCCCGAAAAAATAACAAATATAGATGTAAAGATGATTCTTAAATAAAAATACAATATTTAAAGGCCTTGTTTTCATTTTAATCAACCTATATTTATGTGTTGATATATAAATTAATAAAAATGGCCGACTAGTTGGTGCTTTTTTTCCGGCTAATCGCCGACTACAGAAGAAACCGATTAGTCGGCCCATCTATAATAATAATAATAATAATAATGTACAGCCCTTTAGGTTTTTTTGGCAATGTCCTATAAGGCTCAATATAGATAATTTTTTTTTTTTTTTTTTTTTACAACACGGTATCGGATCCGCACAATATAATCACCCAATTGAAGAGGTAATTTTAATCCACAGACCAGTAGATTCATTGGTTTGGAACCCGCTTTCAATCATCCGACTTAGTGTTCCAGGAATAATTTTGAATTTCTAGAACTCTTTTCAACCTTTATGCGTTTGAGGCCGACTGGGGTAAATTTCGCCCAATATTTCACCAAAACTCCCCTCAGATTTTCATTAGTTTATTTTACGCTCAAAATGGGCCGAAGAATAAAAAGAAAAAGTTTCGAACAAAAAAGGGGGAAAAAAATAGGCCCGTAATAATCTTCTCCAAGTTCGGATGAAGTTTAGGAGGGGATGTAGTTATGTAAGGGTGTGGAAAAGGCTGTCAAGCGGAGCACAAACTCAGTATGGTGGCAAGTATTAAAATTTCATCAGATCATTTAAATGCATGACCCTTATAATTTTATTCGGCCACCTCAAACATGATCCCCATTTGATTATGAATATGAATAGCGAGAAAGAAAAGAGGAATATATTAATTGACGAGGATTTACCCCTTGAACACTATCATCCCTCAACTCCCTCCCTTCCTTCTCTAGTGAGCCAATACATAATTAAGTTTTACTGAATCAGTATTTTGTCAATTAATAATTTTATCAATATTTTTTAACATACTGAAGTTTAAAAAAAAAAAAAAAAAAATCGAAAAAGAAAAATAATAGATATATCCATCTATAATCTATAGCTTTCCCCATATTTAATTCCAGAATTAAAAGGATTAACTTAATTAAATTAATAAATAAATTAAACTAAACATTAATGATTATTTGAAATAAGTTGAGAGAAAATAGGTGTTTCAAACGTGACTTTTTTCATTGACATCAATAGTAGGTCTCAGTGACAAATAATAAATAACAAAAAAATATTTTCCATTAAATTCCTGATAAGAAAACTGTCGAAAAATGTTTTCAATCGTTGTGACACCAAAAGAAATAATGTGTGTAAAAATTTGAGGGTAGTTATTTTCACCTTTAAAAATTTATGTTAAAAAAAAAAATCAGTTTTTCCCTGAATGGGATAAACTATAGATCATGGATGTCTATCTATAATATATTGCTTCTATAAGGTAACTGTAAAAGGAAAATTTTCGACAAAAAAGGCTCAAAAACTTAAAATATAAAGGCAAAACGTGAATTTTTTCATGAAACCTATATAGCTCCTAAGCTCTAGGTCCTAGCGATAAATGTTATATTACAAAACATATTTTCCATTACATTTCTCAAATTTACACCAACAGAAGTAGAAATGTCAAAATGCTACATTTTTGAGTGTGAAAAAACGTTACAGAAGAAAACTACAGACCTCTAGCGATAAGAAATATCCACTTAAGGTACGCATGATGGTATAGAAGAATTAATACATTCAGGATTGATGAATTAATTGCCACTTCTATTGGGATTATTTTATTAGAAAACTAGTTTAGAATGCTAAAAATTCATTTCAACGCATCAGTACTATGTTACATGGATTATACACACTAAAGTTTTCAAAAATGTAAGACAAAAAATCGTTTAAAACCGTTCCAGATTTTTGTTTAAGTGACCAGATAAACATTTCCAATAGCCCCATTTTAGATTTGTTTCCAATAGGAACCGAAAAATCCAATGAGTCATAAGAGAAATCCCATAGTAAATCACAAGAATTTGCACCTTTCCACTTCTCACGATGGGTATATTTCAATTATCTCAGGCGAGTACTTATGTTTGATTTCTTGTTTTACATTTTTGAAAACTTTAGTATATATAATCCATGTAACATAGTTTGCATACATAGTTTTGAATTAAATTCTGATATTTTGACAATCCTAGAAGGTACCAGTGCGGAGGTAGGATCATATTTTAAGTTCTTAAAATCTGCTTTTAGAAATATGAAAAAAAAAAAAAAAAATTACAGTTCCTAGAACAAAAGTTAAAATAATATTAGACGTTGATGATCGTAGAAGTTCTACTTTAATAAACAAAAACAAACCAACAAACACAATAGCCATGTGAATTCTAAAATTAAACTTCATGTTTGTGAGAACTGGATTATTTTATGACTAAAATAAAACCAGTTTTTTTTAGATTATCCGATGATTTTATTTTATTTTCATTGTTGGTTCTATTTTTAGATGATTTAGGGCCTAGATACTACCCTGCAAATCCAAATAGACACATACACAGAAAATCACCGTTTTAGTTACGGTCTAGCATTTTGTATTATCCGTGATTAATTCGAATACTCATTTAATAAGAGTTTTCATTTTACCAGTGATGTTTAATAGCACTTTTAATATAACTTACTGTATTGTTGCATAATTAGCATCATATACAAATTTTCAATGAATTCTGAGATTCCTTTTTTTTTTTAAATACAGTCTTTTGCCTATTTTTAGTAAACATTCGGAGTAATATTAATAAATATTGAATAATAAATTATAAATATTGAGTGGATATTTTTTTGAAAAAAAAAAACAAAAAAAACATTGGTTCCTTGTAAAAACTTTTCGTGGACGATATGACGCCTAACAATGTGGCAATCTCATAATGTACCACACATGTTTCTTTCGTTTTCTATCCAATAAATAGACATTTCTTTTAGACAACATGTGTTCTTTTTTGTGTGTGAAATATATTATTGGTATTTATAAAAATATAAAATAAAATTTTTGTCTGTGGGCTGGACACGATGTTGGAGTCGGGAGTATATAAAAAAGTTTTGTTTTATGCATAATTGATTTTTTCTTGTTTGATATTGGCCAGATACTAATTAAAAATCTCAATTATCGACCTTTCCAGGTTTGTGTATAGCCAAATTTGAATTTATCAAGATGTTTTGTTAAATAAATGTTAGAATGGATTTCTAACGGATTTCATTAATAACGTTATAATTCAGTCTCTCACGGATCTTGTTAGCAATTTTTTTGGAGGTTCCTGGTCAAAAAATATTAAACACGTATTTTGCCGTTCCGAACCTACGGCAAAATATTCCTCGGCCATAGAAGCCGAGAAAGAAAATAAAATAGTATTAAATTAATTTATTTTATATCTCGAGTTTAAAAAATGATATCGACATGATTGATTCTTGCACCAAGATTTTCAGTTTTGATTGCGGATTTAAGGAAAAATACAGCCGCTCCATAGATTTTTGTTAGACGGTTAGACGTTTCAACTTCATTTTTTACCCGAAATATAGGGTGGTGATACGCTTGAAATGTCTTTGGTTTCATCATCCTATCTGGTTTCAAACTCAAGTTAAAAATCAAAATGTTTTTTTGATTTTCCAATTTTTTTTAATAGGTTTTTGCTCATCGAATTTAGCAGTTATATACATCAAAAGAAAGCTGAGGTTCTTCTCTTTCCAGCGTTACCAAAAAGTCTATTGCGTGGCAAAGTAATTGCGATATAAAGGAAAGTAACTAATAATTGGTTTAAAAATTTCATTTTCCTCGAAGAGGGTGAAAAAAATGATATTTTTTGTTTTTATTTAATAAACGTTTTTCAATGTTTTTTAGGGTGCTGAATTAGAATCTGACGTCAATTTTTGTGAGAAAAAATCTATAGAGGTAGTTTGCTTGAAAATGTAAACATTTTTTTAGAATTTAATTAACCTAAACCATAATCTATGGAGCGGCTGTATTTTTCCTTAATTCCGCAATCAAAACTGAAAATCTTGGTGCAAGAATCATGTCGATATTAATTTCTAAACTCGAGATAAAAATAAATTAGTTTCATGCTATTTTTTTTTTCTTCTGGGTTTCTAGTGCCCATTGATCGGAACGGCAAAATGAGTGTCTAATATTTTTTGACCAGGAACCTTTAAAAAAATTGCCATCAAGATCCGTGAGAGACTGAGTGTTTATTGTTAATACAAATGTCATTTTACTTCCAACCCGATGTACAACTTGGAATGTTTGTTTTCAAAATTACTAAAAAAAGAATTTTTTTGAAGAAAGTTTATTTTCAGAATTCCTAAGCTATATATTTTTTTTTTACTATGAATCATTTATAAGTATTGTTAGTAAAATATTTTAGATAAATCAAATAAAAATTAATTATTCACATTAATATAGTCACGGTTTCAAGAAAAAAAAAAATCAAATAGTTACATATAATATTATATAATGAATTGCTTTAATTCAGTTTTAGAAAAAATAAACACAAATTGTATTAAAGTTACCATATGAGCTGCTAATATATGCACGTTCATCAGCATAACATGGCCAAAGCTGGCTTTATAAGTCTAATGCCGCCGATGGAATTGACTTAATATTCGATTTATTGTCAGGGGCATGAAGTCCGTTATGAGATGGGATATTGGATTTGGACAAACGCAATAGGGCAGCCACTATTATCAATGATTTGGTTGTGTTGGTCTGCATAGGATCCTTTGATGCAATAGTTCATGTCAGATCCCGTTGCCCCTTCTACATGCACAGTTACATAGTTACATAGTTGAGTTACATTACAAAGGCTCTTTGTTGTTTGTGAAATGCTCCCCTTAATATAAAATTAATAATGTACAATGTGTATTTTTAGATCCAGCTCATTTGTATCAGCTGAGATTCTATTACGATATAACGAATACTTGCTTATATAACCCCGTCAAAACAGAAATAACTTTTCTGTTTTATACTAACAGGCTTATTGTAACGCAATTCTGTGATATGTAGTCTGAATTCTCCATACAAAGCAAAATATTTTACGGAATATTCCATTTCGATAATCTGAAGTTCCTCCCCTGAAGTATACATCCTCGTTTCATATCCATACCAGGAAGTATTTAAGATATTTATATTAATACAATTTTTGACATTATGCTCCTTAATAACAATTTATATAACAATTCCGCTACAAGTTTTGGGAACTCTAGTTCCCCATCCTCATATTAATTTAATTCAATACCAACATTCAATTAAACAAGGAATAGATAGATATGGCATGTAACACATAGGACCTTTTTCTATTTATATAGAATATAATTATTTAAACATACGTTGACAATAGAAAGACTGTAAATAAGAATGTTTGATCCAGAGAATAGGAAACTATAGATCCCAAAACATTCTTTGAAATTGTTAAATGAATTCTTATTACGGAGTACAATGCAAAGAAATTTGATTATTAACAACCTTCAACATAATTTTGCAACAGAGAAAAATATTTGCTTTTTCCGCGTTCAAACTTGGTTTGATTTTCATTTGTGAACGCTGTGATATCCCAACTTCCTAGCCATAAGCTGGAGTAGAGGCTTAGTTTGGAATTTCCTGGACTTTGTATTCACGATGTTTATCTCGTTCTGAATTCGATTTTTATTCTTTACTTATTTATTTTTTTTAATCTTTGTTATCTTGAATTAAAATATAAATAATTCATATTCAGTAAGTTCATAAACCAAGCTTATTCTAAATTATTTATTTTCCTCAAAAACCGTCCAATTCATTCCGAAATTCCATTAAAAACCTTGGAGTACATTTTGATCAAAACCTTTCTTGGAATAATCATATTTTCTAAATCACGAGGAAATCTTTTTTTTTTTAGTCTTAAACAACTTTTACCTTACCACGGTTCATTACCATTAAGTACTCAACAACTTTTGGTATCATCTCTCATTTTTCTCTACTTTGACTAAGGATGCATATTATATGGAGGACTGTCTGGTGAGCTCGAAATGAAATGTGAAAGACGACCTGTTTATTTTTGGGATCCCCAGAAGTTCTCGCATATGTCATAAGTATTCTGAAATAGGGTGATTTTACCCCATTTTCCGATGCCAATACTTCTTTCCTGTACTTTACAACAGTCTTTCCTGCCCTAGTTGGAGTGCATAAGGACTTTAAGCCCTAAATAAAAAATAAAATAAAGACTCATAATGTAATTATTAATCAATTGTCATCAGCAAGACGACTGCCCAATGTATTGCACTAATACTCGTACGTTATTTTTTGGAAAAAGTTGTCCCAGAATAAAGGTTATTTGCTTCTTTTTCTTCTTATTGTTAAAAATCAGTTTTCAAATAAGGCCTGAAATTACTCCGACAATCAGTGATTTAAAAGTGATCATAATGAAAAAAAATATTTCTTTCCCTCGACTTCGTATTTTTTTTTGCAATTTGTTTCTAGAGAACGACAGGTTGAATCCGCGGAGTTGACAAAAAGCGGTGCAAAGGAAACAATTAATTACGTCAAAAACGAATCTAATCCCGGGGGTGGGATTTGGTTAATGCAGAGCACTGTCATTAATAACTCTGGCGCACATCCTAGTTGCGCCATATTTGTCTCGGTGCTAATTTATTGTTCCTATCCCCCGAATTTATTTATTCAATTTAAGATTTTATCCTTAAGGCACGCCATGGATTGATGGAGAATCCAGTATGCCGCAACTAAACTAAAGACATTTAGATAAACTGAATTCTTAGGATGATGGGTCTATTTACTTATAAAAAAAAACATTGATTCTGGATTCGTGCATTGACCACCCATTAAAAACTAGGATATTATACTCCATCATCTCCCCCTCATTTTTCTCAGATACTCTAATATATGATGCAGAAAATAGAGTACTTTCGAACTTTGGCTCTCTCTTTAAAACACTTATAGATTAAGCACCCTCCAAATTACGTATAAAAACATAACATAGTTAATATATATTTAGATTCGAGAAATAGTACATTATTTTCTGAGTCTCTAAACAAAGTATAATAATCAGGAGAGTATATATTAAATTAAATTGTTACTAAATATGAAGGGAATAGTTTTATTTATACAAATAATTTTTTTAATTAGAATATGGATACTCAATTGATTCTTTATATGTTGATGGTGAGCTTAATTTCGCCGCCTCGACAAACTTTCTCTAAATATGTAAAAACAATTTTTTGTTGTCCACCTGACTATTTAAACGCCATTGGACCGTTGTTCATTAGCTGCTACATGGCCTTGCGAATTTGCGCACAAGTGCCTTGGTAATTAAAATAATTTGCTAAAAATAATGGTTTTTTTTTTGGATGAGCACTTTCTAATATGGAAGCGAAAATATAGTGTATATATATATATATATATATATATATATATATATATATATATATATATTTTTTTTTTTTTTTTTTTTATAATGCTTCTTTTTTTCGAAGAAATAACGTTAAAATGCGGATCCAGCACCCCAAAAAACATAAAAATCAATTGAATTTTTTCCCCCCTTCTGGCTATTTTAATTTATTTATATATATATATATATATATATATATATATATATATATATATATATATATATATATATATATATATATATATATATACGGGGATCCAGTATATCACCTCTCCTCTTTAATTCCTACATTAACGATCTGCCTCAGTCAATTCTACACTGCTGCCACCACCTTTATGCAGATGACTGTCAAATATATTTATCCTTTTTGTATATTTATCCATGCCGAAATCCTTGATGCTTTCTCTAAGATTCAGGAAGACCTTGACAGAATCTGTGCCTGGGCCAATTTGAATAACTTAAAGTTAAAAGCAAATAAAACCCAGGCGATAGTAATCGGCTCAAGTCACTTTCTCAGATCAAACTCCTATTATCCCACTCTAAAACTAAGTAATCAAACTATTACGTTTTGCTCCTCCGTCAAAAATTTGGGAATCATCTTCGAACAAAACCATTCCTGGAAGCCTCAAATTGCCTAAATATCCTGAAACTATTTAATCGTTCCCGTCACTTCCTCCCCCAAGCCACTAGCAAACTCCTAGTTTCCTCGCTCATCTTTCCTCACTTTAATTATGGCTGCGTAGTGTATGGTGGGCAGGTTATAGTGAATTATGAATTGCTTCGTCCCATTTGTTTTCGGAACCCCGATGCGTTCCCATGTTGCACACCTATACACTACCTTGAAGTGGCTCTACCCATTTACCCGTAAATTATACTTCCTGGGTTCATTCCTTTATCGTCATTTGTCACCATCGCCCATCCTACATCTACAATCTGTTGAAATTTAAGTCTTCCTTCTTCTCCCGATTCATAACAAGATCACGTTCCTCTGACTTATACTTTCCTTTCCATCGAACAGCTTCATACCAGCATTCCTTCCTAGTCCGATCCGCTCATTTAAAACACTCTTTTTCCAATATTTCCTCTCTTCCCAGTCAGATGCCAGTCAATATGCACAATAATTAACATTAAATTTGGTCAAATCTAATAAATCTGATGCCGGTGAATTGGTTCATAAATTTTCTTTTATTTAATAATAGTCCTTTATTTGTTCCATAATGGTACATAATCATTTGTTTTAGAAAAAATTCTAATTTCTTTTCACTTTAAATGTTTTTCCCATACAATGAAATATTATCTATTAACTTGGCAATTCATATGTGTATGGATATATAAGTAAATGTGTGCAGTACATATAGATAAATATTTTCTTCGTTCAATGTAAATATAGACATAGTTCATTCTCTATATCTTTAATTTTTTTTTTTTTTTTTTTTTTTTTTTTTGAACTGTGTACTTCAGTTACTAATGTAATTCTTATATGGAATAATGTTATAAAATATAAAATATAGTATGGTAGTTACTTGTAAATTTGTTTTTGTTTCTGTTCATTACGTAATTTAAAGATTATAAAAAGTATCGACTATGTAAGCGGTTAAACACAACATCTGTCCAGCAGTGGCTCTTTTGGTTTTTGTGTAATGTAGGGAGGGTGGGAGGGGGGAGGTTTATATGATCTTCTTAGTTGACCTGTTTTCTTCAAATATTTTGTTTGTAGTTTAAACAAAGACAAATTTAGTGTTGTTGGAAAGGGGACGGTTGGAGTTATTCTCCTGATACAGGTGTAAAGCTGCTCGCTTTGAGATCGAATCAGTCCCGCCGTGATTGGCCTAAACCGTCCTGAAATATCAATGAGCCGCTGGGGGCCCTCCTCGTTGACATACTTCTCTTTATAAAATCATAACATCCTCAGCCATTTTTCACAATATGGTCCCAATACCTGATCCGATGAGCATTGTATCTTATTCAATTTTAGAATTACAGTTCAACCTCGATATAGCGAATTCATTGATAAAGTTTTTCTATCTCCCTTGAATCTCCCTACCATTCCCACGTTATTTTTACCTCTATATATCGAAGGATTGCTATATTGAACTGGTGAAGATTCCTTAGCTTATACCGCACGTCTACAAACGAATCGGACAACCTCTATAAATCGGATTCGATTTGTTAAATAAGTAAAGTTTAGACTGATCAAAGATTCTACTAAGGATTAACTGTATCTCCCATCCTGACATTTGTTTCAGTTTCTGATAAAACAATAATGCGATACGTTTCTTTCGTTTTCTGTTGTTCTACAACATTGTTTTTATTCTCGAAAATGGTAAAGCGTAAAACCCTTTCGTATGAAATAAAATTGAAAATTATTTAAATTTTTATTTTAATTTCATACATAATTTATTTAAATTTTAATATTATTTCAATAAAATATGTACATATATTGTATAGTTACATGGAGTATTTTAATAGTAACCTCTAACCTCTATATATCGAAGTCAGTCAGAAATCGCCTCAATAAATCGAACCACGATATATCTAAATCCTCGATAATTCGAAGTTTTCTCGTTCCCCTTGAGTTTCGTTATATCGAGGTTCCACTTTATTACTATTTCGTTGCGTCTCAGTTGTGGTTTTTAAAATATGTCTTACGTATTGAAAAAGTATACAATCTTTGCATACTACATAATACCATATAATATTAAATAATAAGCTCTCAACTCATATATCTTGAGAGTCGTCAGGCAATTTTAGTCTCAAAGAAAGTCTTGGATAATATAATTTATCCCTCCCCCTCAAAAGTAATATAAAATAAACATGACATTTTTAATAATCTTTATTATGTTATATTTTATTATTACTTATAGGAAAAACAAAAATGAGGTTGGAAACCAAAACAATATAGTGACAAGGAACGACAGGTTACAGACTACCTTGTCAACCTTAGTGAAGGTTGAAGCGACAGAACGCATTAACAAGCTGCGTTACATTCTATTACGCCGGCATCGAGTGTCCTGCGGAAAAGCCTCGCAGTACTTGACAATAACTAAAATTAATCACAACAAACTGTCAGGGGCAGGATGATGCTGTGGCTAGACCAGTTCGGTCTCCATCTTGATTCAAATATTTAATATGCAATATTATCTACAAATTTTTAGGAAGCTTAATATTTGTAACAAAATATTCTGATTGGTATAATTCTGTTCTAAAATCGTATTTAAGGCAAAGTATACGTTAGATCAGCGTTTCTTTTATTAACGAATCATTGAATTTTTATATTTAGTCTGAATCCCAACTCTATATTGAAATATTTTTTTTTTTATTTTTTTTTTTGTTTTGTTTTGTTTTGTAATATTACATAAACAAATGTAACCTTGTATTCTCCCGTTACACCATTCCACTGTCCTGGTTGAAGAGAGAAAGTCTGAAAGGAAATACCTGACAGCTAGTGGCCATCTTGCTGTCAATGCCTTCATCCGAATCAGTGAGTAAAGCTCTGCCAACGCTGCCAATAATACACAACCCATTGCCTTTGCCAGTCTATCCTATTTAATAATTCATTTTTCGCTCATGCAATAATCATTATATAAATCATAATATTTGCCAAGGTCACTGAAATCAGAAATTAACCGTTAGAGACAAGGCTAGTGAAGCCAATGGGAAGATACCAGCAGGCTTGGCAGTTTGACCAGTTTAATTAATAACATCAATTGACTATACCTACAAATGATTCAAAACAATTATATATATTTTGTATGCTATTAATACAGACATCTTACAAATGTATGCCTCTTTTTATGATGTTTATTCTCATATTTATTTATTTATTAAGAATAATGTTGGCCATGACCAAAAAATACATTCATTCTTGATATGCTACCAAAAATCAAGGCAAAATAAAAGAAGGGTGGATTTTTTTTTTTAATTTTATTTTTTTAATGTTTTTTAGGTGGCACAAACCACTACTATTTGAAGTATTATTTTATTTTAAAATTGCCCTGTTACAATATTGTTTTCCTGTAGCTTTTTCAATCAAGATAAATTAAATTAAAGAATTTAACTTCTCCGAAATTCAAATTGAAAATAATAAACCTAATTAAACCATCTCATTGAAAGACGAGAAACTCAATTTCTACAACTAAAATATTGATAAGTTATCTTTATCGCTTACAAAAACATTGTAAAAGTTTTTTTGTTTTTTTTTCATATATTGATATTTACAACTGTACAAAATAATATACATCAAGTAAATGTGTTGATAGTGAATATCATGGCATGTAAATAACTTATGAAGAACTAATCAATAGTAGCACTTCAATAAAAATCTACACTGAAAGGTTCTAGGCCATCTTCTTTTCAGACGCCTCGGAGGATTATCGGGAATGGAGTGGGAAGCAAGTTGGGAGACTAGTGGATTGGAGTGGTTATGGAGCTTACTATGGAAGGATAGGTATCTGGTCTGTGGTATATAAATTGAAAATTAATTATCAAATTCAGTTTTAGGAAATCGAATATAAAGTGGGTTCTCGATTACTAAAACATCTGTAACACATTTTAGGATGGATATGTCATTTGGCTGGGGGACATCAAATATGTTTGCATATTGGCCAGAATTTCACTTTGTGCATATTAAGACTTCAAACCTGTTTACATAATTTATTTTTTAGACAAGAGAAAGAAAACTGGCGTATATGAAATGTGGGTATATATACTGTAAAAAGTTTTTATTTTGGATACAAAACAACAGTGAAGTATTTCTCAGGAAATGCCCTATTGAGACAGTTGCAGTGGTTTTATACGACCTTTTGCAGAAACAATTAGAATTATCACTAAAACAAAGTCTACTTCTACGTTAGAACTAAATTAGTGGCTCCCATGTTTTAATCCTTTTTGATCAAAAAGGCTTTGCCGTAGCCAGAAAAACGATGTTTCGCAGAAAGCAATTTTTTATAGCAAATGTTTGTCAACTATCATAAATTTGTTAAAAATCATTGTGGCATCATTAGGGCAGTTGGTTTGATTGAATGGAAAAAAAAATTCTCTATTTGTAATAATGTATAATTAATTAATTCATACCATTTTTATTAATTTAACTTGGGTATCTTAATGCTTGTGAAGATTATATGTGAAGTATGATTGTATTTAATATATTTTTTTTTTTCTTCTCTGTTTCAATTTATTTCTTTGTATAATTATTATCATATCATTTATTATTTATTATATATTATCATACTTTATTTCTTTATCTTAAATAAATAAATTTAATTTTAAAATATAAAACCAGTGTAAACTGCCCGTCTTTTTCGACTTCTTTAACTTTTTTTTTAGACAAAACTTCAAACCTTCCGATTAATTACAAGATACTCATTTACGTGACAGTAATTAGACCTGGTTGGACGTATGGAGTTGAGCTTTGGGGCTCCACTAAACCATTCAATCCGTATCCAAACCAGATACCTATTCTTTTAAAGCACACTCCATAACCATTCAAATTCACTGGTCTCTCAACTTGCCTCCCATTCCGTTCCTGACTACCCTCCGAGGCGTCTGAAAAGAAGATGACCTAGAGACCTTTTGCTACTGATGAGTATTTATTTTCAGGTTTTGATATGTTATTGTAATCTTTATAAACACATTTATTTGATGCATATATTTTGTGCAGTAGTAAATTTCAATAAAAAGAAACAAAAAAACATCTTATGATTAGACATACAGTTAAACATTTAAATGTTTTCATCTTAAAGAGTTAAAGCGTTGCTATGTTCTACTACTAAAATCATGTTTTTGCTATTTGTTTTATTCATAAGAGTGATTAAAATAGTTCACTGGTAGAATAATGAAAATTGCACAGTTTTAAATGTCAATAAATAGCTATAAAAAAAAGTCTTTATTTTATTTACTTATTTTTTTAGTTACATTGCACATACCGTATGAATACGTTGCCGACCATATTATCCATGCCCTTAATTAAGGAAGCTTGTAATATGAATTTTAAAAAATAAATTAAAACAGATATGTTTAATTTTAAACCATAACTCTGAATTTTCTTATTTTTAAACAAATCCACCTTTAGCTCATTTTAATACTCTATTGTTTCATTCATGATATAATACTACATGAATGTATGAATACTATAATAGTTATTATTAATATTCTTGTAAAATAACTATGAGTACTTAGCATTATTCACATTTCTATAACCTCTGCCCGGTGATTAACCAACCTAATTCGGATTGCCCAGGAGATGTCGACACTAAGGTAAGGTCGCTCCTGGGGAATAGTGGATCGTGTTGACATTGGAATTAGAATATGTATGACTGGAGGGGGAACTTGCCCGCAGAAGTCAATATTATATTACAAAGTTGTGCCGCTTCTTTAGAGTTGAAATTAACTTGTGTATGTTTCTTCTCCTACGCTCCGTTTCTTTCCCTTTGTCTCCCGCCGACTCGGTGAAAAAGTTTAGATGAAACGTAGCTGGGGCCTTGTTGAGCCCCTTCAGACTATTTCGTCTTTCCCACTTCAAACAGATCTCCGTTCTAAGAGGGTGTTCGTAAGCAAACTACAAATTACATTAGAGGTTACCGAAGCAGTAGGAATTTAGAGGACTTACAGTTAATAAAAAAAAAATATAAATATAAAGGTTTCAATCACTATAACAAAATATATATATATATATTTATATTTTTTTTTGTTATAGTGATTGAAACGTTTATTTTTTATTATATATATATATATATATATATATATATATATATATATATATATATATTTTTTATTCACTGTAAGTCCTCTAAATTTCTACTGCTTCGGTAACCTCTAATGTAATTTGTAGAAGTTTGCTTACGAACAGAAATTTTGAATTCCAAAAGAAGTTTTGGAACGAAATTAGGAACTTAAATGTTAAATGCTGGATGCGACTATTTTGAAGTCTAAATAGTCTCATTTCAAACATTGATGATTTTTTGAAGAATTTGATACGAGAATAGTTTAGTGGAGTCTTGAAGTGTGTCTAAATATGTCTAATTACTGTTTTAAATGAGTCTCTAGCAATTAATCGGAAGGTTTGAACATTTGTTTCGTAAATTATGAAGAAGTCAAAAAAGATGGTAAGCTTCTTTTAATTTTAGTTTGGGATTTTATTCATTTGACCCTGAATTTGCAATCGCTAGTGATTCCAATATAAAATATTGTATTTTTACTTTGCTCAGTCACTAAGTAATTATTTATAATTTATTTTTTATTGTTAACAAAACAATAGTAAACATGTAATCTTGTAAAGAATAAAATCGAATAATGGCTTTCTGTTAAAAGTGGATGTTCAACTTTTTTTACAACACAATTTTACCATTTTGTCTTTAAAATTCCCGTTTAAATTTTATTCGATTTAAGGGAAATGTTATTGAAGTTTATAATACATATTCCTACCCGTCGCTAAAACCTCTCTCAAATGGAGTGACGTATTGGAGCAGGCCCGACGTAGGAATGACGACAGGGTACGCTGATGCAGAGCATAATCCTTCACTAATGCTGTTTTGACATTATAATCCAATAACAGTTCTTCTCCCGCCCACCAATTACCACTCTCCTTCATAAATGGCTGTGTGATGTTAATGTCTAAATATGCAAATTTGTGATAATGTCAACAACCTTTTCCATACTCTTGGGAAAATTTATTTGAACCTGAGTAGGTTATCTGTTTGTTTTGCTAGTGGCTTATATCAAACCAATAATATTTAAATTCCCTTTTAATTTATTTTTACTTAAAATGTTATTAGAATATCAGAAAATTTGCAAATTCTTATTAATAAAGCATAACAATGACTCTTATTTTTTAACCCTGCAAGTTATTTCCTTATTTCTTTAACATTTTCCATTTTCTGCAATATTGGACGTTTTCATTTTTACTGCATCAATACAACAAATAATATACACGTATCATTTACTATATGTACACTTTGTTAATATAATAGGTATGAGTCCACTCATATAATATTTAATAATGACTTGTTGGTAGCTTAGGATTTCATGATGAAGCTGTGTCTAGGTAGGCTGGAAATAATACTTTTACAAATGTTGAAATCATCAGAATCAGAATAGGTTTGGTCTCCAAATCTAATAATACGACATTGAGAAAATTGCATTTTCAATTTTTTTTTCAATATTAGTTTTTATTAGGTAACCTTTTTGTAATAATGAATATTTCCACCCTCCCAATCCTACACCCATTCGATATCCGAAATAAACCTTTAAAATTGAATTTTTTTTTTTTTAAGTGCACTAGTTGCATTAATAGGAATGACATCATATGATTGTACTGCTCATGTAATGGCAGACATGTTTATCACATAGTTACGGTAAAATGCTTCAATAAATCTAGAAAACTGCTCACTAGTGCCTCAACTAGTAGACTTACAGCTTTATTGACTTTTTTACAAAAAATGTAGGTGAATGATTCTTTTATATAACCTTTTTTTTTTTTTAGTGTTTTCCTTCCAGCAGTAACCCTGTTGGAAGGGATTTTATTATTTTCTGTACACACCATACTTGTACAAAGTATACAATGTACATGTAAATATTATTTGCGATTTGATTATAATTTTACATGTGTTGAAAGGTATAAAATATAAAAATAAACAAGAAAAATAAAATAAAATAAAACAAAGAATAAGAAGTTATATAACATAGATAATTTAAAATTCAATAAAAACAGCAACAAAGTTATGTAGAGAAAAGTTTATGAATATTTAGAGGTTTAGAGATATTTCATATTTATATCCTCTATTTTAATGATTGAATTTTTAAGAAATATTTGGAAATTTTCAAATGATTTGTTCATCAAACATTGACCATCCACCGGCCAATGTCCTAGTTTCTGTACTGTTTTTGTCTGTAGAATAGTTCTGTAGTCAGTTAGTAGTCTGCATTCATATATGAGGTGGTGTATATTTTGTTCTTGAGTGAAATCACAAGGACATAGGAAAGAATCTCTTATTTTAAATCGATAGAAATAACTGTTTATTGCCGCATGTCCTGTGACTCCTTGTGTAATGTAAAAGTTAGTCCATGAGTTTGATTTAATGTAGGTCCGTAAGTCTGGAATGAAGTTATGTAGATGTCTTCCCTTGTGTGTAGTGTTCCAACGTGTCTGCCACTGGTCTACTGCTTGTATTTTTAGCATGTGTTTTAAGTGTTGTTTGGATATCATATTATATGATATAGGAAGGGTAGTATCCTTTGAAGCCTCTTTTGCAGCCTTGTCAGCCAGTTCGTTTTCTGCTATGTCAGAATGCCCTTTTACCCACTTGAAGGAAATTTGAATGTTATCGTCAGTTTGTAGATGTCTTAGAAATGATCTTATTTTTTCAATGATGGGATTGTGACAATGTCTGTTTTTTATCATGTATAGAGTACACTGACTGTCCGTTAGTATTGTAATAGTTTTATCTTTTGTCCTCAAATTTTGAAAGTATTCTAGAGATTTAAGGATGGCGAATTGTTCTGCTTGATTATTGCTACATTCTGGGCCTAATTTATACTTTATTACATCTTCTAAAATTTTGTTTTTAAAAATGAGACTAGCACAGCCTACATATTCGCCATTCTTGCTTCCGTCAGTATATATCTCATAGTCTGTGGGGTCAGTTAAGCATTCAGTAATACAAGGAAATTCTGCTGGGTGTAACCAATCCTTGTAGTCGGTAGTATGTTCAAAGTTGTTAGATTTGAAATTTTCGTAGTCAGTGTTCATGTATAGCAAATGGAATTTTCCTATGTAACTGTTAGCTAATATACTGATGGGGATCATTTTGGCCAAGACAAAGGCAGCTTCATCAGAGAGTGTTCGGAATCCTTTGGCAATTTTGAGTGCCATTAGCCTCTGGACCCTTTCCAGCTTTGCCTTTATATAACCTTATAAAATATATAATATATAATATAATTAATACTAACATGACAAATAATCAGCAAATTCAATAATGAAAATTTTAAAGTTAATGTTGCCTTATATAATAATAATAAAATTAAAAATATAATAAAAAAACATAGACAAAACAGATATATGGAACAAAAAAAGATTTAATTTATAAACACAAAATACGACAGCAATAGAATTAATAAAAAATACAATAATAATAAAACAGCACTATGTGAACATGCACAAAACATGAATTCGATTTTAAAAATACCAAAATATTAAATTATGAAAATAAAACACATAACAGAAAATTATTAGAAGCTATATACTTAAACAAAACAATGGATCGAGCGGTAAATTATAAAACAGATATGGATAAAATCGGAAAAAATTATGCCAACTTAATAAATAAATTTAAAAAAAAATTAATTAAATCAATCAAAAATTAATTAGTAAATAGGTAAATCATGTTAATATTAGCGACAATGCAACTAAAATAAAATATAGAGTTTTATAAAAAAACTATATTAAACGGTCTCAATAGATAATAATAAGACCAACAATATCACAAGTTGAACATTGCTTAACAGTTTGGCCAGGAAGAAGTGAGAATTGACAATCTGAAGCTAATCACTGATTAGGAAGTAAATGACTTACTATATAATTGTAAAAAAATATTAGTATAATGTTATAAATTAATGTATTTCGAAAAAATTTAGAAGCCTGAAGAAGGAGCATGTCTCCTAAACATGTTACAAATGAAAATATATAGAAAATATGCCTAAGATATATATAAGTGAATTATACTGTTTTCAACACTACAATAGTTAACACTTGGGTTTCACACATTTCTAGTATCCAACGAGTACAGTTGAAAATCATAGCAGGTGTTTCTATTGATTACAGGCGTTTTCCTTCTGTTTCTTAAAAAAATAAAAGAAAGAAAAAATAATGTTAAAAAAAAGAAAGAAAAAAATACCTACCCCTTCTAGAGTTGCCGAAATATATTTTATATGTTCAAATTCCAACCTTCTATCACCATAAATAAAAATTGAAAAGAGGCATTATGGTATTGAGATAAGATATAATAATTTTGTTAAAAATTTTTTAAAATGTTTATAAAACGAATTAGAACCATCCGAAAGGAGTTACTGACTAAGGCGAAGGGCTCCTGCAGATCAATAATGAGCTGAATTAACTGGAGGTAATTGAAAGGGTGTAGGGGAGTTGAGGATAAGCCAATGAAGGGCAGGGGAAAAAAAAACAACTTAAAAGGTCAAAAATATGCCAAAAAGGGAGAAATATAGTTGCCTCCAGAGGGATTCTTGCCGAGGGACAGTATTCACATTTAGTCATGAATAAAGAATAATTTTAAATAGGGCCCTTGAAATTTTATTTTCACAAGAAAAGGACAATTACATAATATACTTACTTATTTCAGCTTATTTAAAATTACTTATTTCAGCTTAGTAAATCTAGGATTTTATACGAAATAAATTCATTATAAGCTGAAATTTTCAATATTTTTGTTTCAAATGAAGAAGAAATTTTTAAAAGTCCAAAGTTTTCACATGTGGTTTCTTTTCAAAATACTGGATCAAAGTTGGGTTACAAGCTTTTTTTGGTCTACCTTCTTTACATCATATCTTTGTCAAAAATCATATTTTTTTCTTCAATTCCTGAATATGTATTTACTCGCAAATGATACCATTTTCGATTCATACTGAAATTTAAGTGCTGATAAGCCATTGATTTATTTGAAGTTTACATAAGACATTTTCCTCTTTCAAAAATTTTAGTCCCTTCTATCTTTGAAACTGTTAGAAATTATTAAAAATCTTTTTTTGTAGGTACATATATTGAAAATGTTCTATTTTTTGGATGATAATCGATATTATAAGCCGCTTTGATTTTTTCTAATTTACTTTTTTTATTATATTACAACTTTGATTAAGATAGCTATCCATCTACATAAATTAATTCGGTACTAAAAAATGCTTGGCACCCATCTTTGGTCTTTTGATAGAATATAATCTTCTATCAAAAGATCAAAGATGGAGTGAGATCTTTGTACTTTTAAAAAATAAATATCTAGATATAAAAAGAAAATAATACTGAAAATTTCATCTTGTTATGACATGTTTTTACATCAAAGCCGATCTTTAAATTTACTGGACACTTGATGCGTTATACTTAGATTTCAGACCAATTTTGTTGAAACTTAAATGGTTAACATAGTATCAATAATTGTTTTTCCATCTACGTCTCAGCATTCCATTCAGAAATGTACATCAGATCAACGTCGATTACCTTAGGAAATTATTTTTAATGCCACAATATTCTGCATCCTTAAAGTTACCCCTGTAAAAAAGATTTTTGTTATAAAATAATTTTATAAAGAAAGGAATAATTCCCTTTGAATGATGCTTTAAAATCTTTTTTTTTCATTTACTAAATTACTTTATATTTAAAACGTTGACCATATAAAAATAATTATCTATTAATAGTAGTTAAACTCTGAGAAGTTATAAACTCTGTAGTAGCGGATTTCATTTATACTCGTAGCTAAAAATAGATGATTTATTTTTAAATATCATTTGTTAATACTAAATACGGTCCATTATTTCAATGTATAAAGATGTCATATAATTGTCTAAATCATTACTACACCTGATAAACATTTACTGATCTTAGCAGATCCGTTTCGTTTTATTATTTTACGTTTATTCAAAACAAGACTTGTCTAGACTCCAAAATAGTGAAATTAAATTTAAAAATTGAATAACTTTTTAAGGTAGGTTTTTGCCCTACCTTTGAGGTATTTTTATTTAAAATGTAAAATACGAATCTCTTATATATTTTAGATACTTATTTTTTTTTTATTTGATGTAAGCATTTTTTTTCTCGATGAAATAAGGTTAAAACATACGGTGTGTGAATGTTCATACTTTGAAAAGAAGTTACAATTAAAAAAAAAAAAGGAAGTTTCTTTGATGGAGGCCAAACGCCGACTTAAAGTGAGGAGCTCTCAGATGAACAAAGTAACATGTTTTCAACAGATCCCCTCGAAAATATAAACATAAAAAACGGGATTTTTTATCGCTTAAGACTTAATTTTAACGTTTATTGAGGGACAAAAAATTGTTTATTTATATATATTAAACCAGATTTAAAAAAAAAAAAAAAATTATTCATCTTTTGTTTTATAATAACAATAGTTTCGATGGGCTTGATACACGAAATTCTTAAAAACATAATTGCTCCATTTCTATTTATTCTGTATTGATATGGTGTGGGTTTTACTCTTCATTATACCAGAAACAGTAAAACTTTGATGGTTACTTATGAACTATTATTTTATAAATTGAAGGTTATTTTAGATTTTTTTTAAATTTATGATAATCTATCTTTTTAAGACGAAGTGCCAAAAATGCGATATAAATAATATGGAAAGCGAAATAAGTTGGAATTAAAAAGAAATATAAAAAAAATAATAGATAAATAAATAAAATAAAATAAACAACTTGTAGATATGCAAGATATGATCAAGTCTGAGTGTATTTTGGATGTTAGGGATAACTGTCAACTACTCGAACGTATTTCTTCTTTCTGGATAATAATGTGTCATAAAGTTATAAAGATACAGTTCATATATTTTCTAGAATGTTTTAGTATCGGATTGATTTGAAGTATTAGTCTGAATTCGACGAAACTGCTAGGTTTTGAGTAAACTGTTATTCGGGCGACTTTACACATTAAATTTAGAAATTTTCGACCTCTTCTACTTTTACTATACAAACGTTCAAATCTTCCAATTAATTACAAAAGATTCATTTACATGACAATAATTAGAAGTCTTTGGACCTATAGAGTTGAGCTTTAGGGCTCCACTAAACCATACAACTTATCTCGTATCCAGTCCTTACAATCCAAAATCCTCAGAAAAATCCTTAATGCTCCATACCTTGTAAGAAACAAACTTATCTATAAAGATCTTGATGTGCCATACGTTTCTGTTTTAGCTCAAACAATTTATCTATCCTTTCATAGTAAGCTACAAAAACATTCAAATCCATTTCTTCCTCAACTCGCTTCCCATTCTATTTCAAAGAACCCTCCTTTTAAAAAGCTTCAAAAATAATATATCCGTTTCCTATGTATTTTTTGTTAAACATTCCTAAATGTAATGAGATAGCTTCAGGTTCAAACGTTTTTTATACATAAAAATAGAAAGCATTCATTACCTTTGAATAATAAAAAAAAATCATTTCTTACCTTTGATGGGATGAAGGAATAATCTAAAGAGTGGCTAAAATCAATCTTCCATTATATTATTTTAGATGTATTTGAGTCGGAGAACAAGTTTGCGAAAGGAGGGGCAGGTTTGTTTTACCAAGAACCACTTTTCTGATGCACTATCACGAGTATATCTAATATCAAATGTGTTCGGTATATAATTATTTTTATTTATAACTTCCTAAAATATATTTATCTGGTTCTTGTACCAACAGACATTTACTGTACGATCAGCCTCTTCCCGTTAAGTTCAAACAATCACTTAATGGATTATCAAACAGATTTTCGGACACGAATGTTCCATGCTAAAGCCGATATACAAAAGATTTAGGATTTTTCATACAATTCTATCAATAAGGTATGAGTTGTAGATTGAGCAAAAAATATTTTTGAAAAACATACCGTCATAAATATAAAATAATTAGGAAATATTTTATTTCACACTTTTTGCGAATGATTCTGTTCTTTGAATTTAAACTATTTTAACACCGAACCGATAGAAAAACTCTATCTACACTCCTCTATTACACTATAATGGGATAGCTTTTTAAAAATTACTGTTACGCACTATGGTTTTGGAAGACCATTCAAACGACTAAGGAACGTTACATATAGTTACTATTCATAGAAAAATTTATTTTTCTTGTGTAGCATCAGATCAATCAAATTGCATCTTTAAGTAGAATTAACTGATAGTGAAAATATTTTTGAGATTCTTTTCGAATATCAATATGCCTCCCTTTCATGAATTACCTGAGTACCTTTAATATAGAAACACCGTACGTAAAATAAGTTCGCCGAACGCCGTGCCCTGCGAAAACCGAACCATCACACTAGAATCAAACGATAAGAAGCTGCACCAAGATTTTATCTGCTCCAACACTTAATCAGACGTCCTAATCCTTCAATACACAACAATAAAAATCTTCCACATGGCTATTATCAGGACAACCGGGGCATATGACTTAAAATTATTGGGTTCAATTAAAGGCAATGTTTCTGTGTCTAGACCCTTCAATCCATATTAAAATTATTAAAATCATATCGCCACGGGATCTTCTAATATTGAGCTTTCGTTAGAGCTCTACCAATGGTGATTTCTTTGCTAGTTTTCGTCCCATAATTACATTCTTAAGTGTCATTTGTATGTTTTACTATATGCATATATATTTTTTTTTATATCAATTTATTGAAATTTACAACTGTACAAATATATACAGTAAAACCAATATCAAGTAAATGTGTTGATAGCGATTACTATAACATGTCAAAACTTGAAAAAAACTACTCATCAGTAGCACTTATTATATATATATATATATAAAAAACTATTTATTGACATTTACAACTGATTTACAATTGATAATTACATTATAAACAACAAGTATATTTGAGGAAAATTATTACGATGACATGTCAATAACACCAAATGAACTACTTACTAGTAGCACTTCAATAAAAGATAATGCACTAGAAGATCTCTTGGCCATCTTCTTTTCAGTATCCTCATAGGATTAATGGGAATGGAGTGGGAAGCAAGTTGAGAAACTAATGGATCTGAGTGGTTATGGAGCTTACTAGGAAAGGATAGGTACCTAACTTGGGCTGACTCAGCAACATTTGGACAGTTAAGGTCTTTATGGATAAGTTTATTGGTGACAGGGTAAGAAGCATTTAGGATTTTTCGAAAAATTTTGAATTGTAAGGATTGGATAAAAAAAAAAGATGGTTTAATGGAGCCCCAAAGTTCAACTCCGTACGTCTAAATAGGTCTAATTACAGTCATGTAAATAAGTCTTTTGTAATTAGTTCGTCTAGTCAATGATGAAGTAGTCAGTAACGGCGAGTAGTTTCTAGTAATTTTAGTCTCTATGCACATTTAAATTTTAATAAAATAAATAAAATGTTAAAAAAACAAAAATCATTTCACAGTTCAGAGAATTTCAGTTGAGTCACTAGGGAGAAAAAATTCGGGAATCCAAGTATGTTGAATATATTGAAATGTTTAATTGTTTTCTCAATCAATTTTTAAAATCTAAGAAGTACAATTTTTTTCAAACGCTGTTTTTTTTGGGGGGGGGGGGACGGCAAAGTGAAATTTAGATTCAGCATCGCAAAATTATTGAGATAAATAAGAAACTATATATTTTATTGAAGTTCAATAACCAGGTTATTGGACTATAGTTCAACAAGCTTTACTATCTAAATAGTTGGTATAGTAAAAACTTATAGGATACAACTTAACAAGAAATTTAATATGGTTAATTGTTGTGAAAGGACTTTATTTATCTATTTTTGGATCAATACTTATGTAGATTTTTTATATGGGAGAGAAAACAAATCACCTTTTTTTTGTAATTTTGTTTTTAAGGTGGTAAAGTTGGAATTAAGATTCAGTTATTCAGTTAAAATATTAAAAGAAAATGAGAAAAAAATATTTTTTTTTCCATAGCAAACTACATGATTACTGGACTAATATGGTATGATATATGACAGTGTATAAATCTAGAACTGGTTTATTAATTAAACACATGGTTTAAGATATATAACTTAAGCGATTGAGGTTGAAGCAGGTCGTATTTCAGCAACCTTTTACAACTTTGTAAAAAATAGTAATGCCGTAATAACCAGTTGAGTCATTTCATTAAAAACATCATTCCAAACGTTAAGGTTTTTTAAGAAAGGGAGGAGTGCTGGAAGGTGCAGGAAATACTCCTCTTTCTAAGAGGAAACAACAAATTACAAATATTTATAATATCGGTTGTTGCTTTAATAAACGGTACGGAAAACAGTATAAACAGATTATTGAATAAAATCGGATTTCTATTCAGGTTCATATGTGAAATATTACATGGAGTCCTCCGAAGGCCTGACGATTACGGTTGCCTAGTATTTGAATAAAGAACGGCAGCTGTGGAGGGGGGGGGGGGGGGGTGGAGCAATTAGTCGGCTAATGATGGAGGATGAACTCTCGATAAATTGACCTCTTCCAAGCACTATTCGACCTTTTCGTGGCATTTCACTAGGACCTCATCCATCCATCCCCTTGCTTTCCAGCTTTTTCACAATGTCCCAAGCTTCGAACAGGCATCTGTTCATGAAACGTTATGAGTCGAAGTTATATTCAAGAGAGTTTTACTAACATATTGAAATTAATTTTGAATCAATGAACTGGATAGGATTTTATTAATCTTTGCTTTTTAATCCAATGGAGAGTTTATTTTGTTTTAAATGCACATTTCCATTAAGGGATTGTAATAGTATTTTATTTACACAAGTGACTGATTTCTATGGCAAATGAGAACACCATGTTTTTTCGGTTTCAAAAGTAAATGTCTCCATGAAATCGAAATAAAATCATTACGTTAAACATATATATCATTTGAAAGCTTATTAAATTTGCATGTTTTTGTGAGATTTGGAGATTTGTGGATAGTTTATTCGAAAAACGGTGAGCACTAAAGTAATATAAGGCATTGTAACTTCCCTAAATTAAGTGAAGATCAAGCTGTTCTTTAGGTCACAAGTTTGTAAAATTCAAGGTTACATGTACTCTGCTCTTATACAAAATTTAATGCTTAATCCGAAAATGTTGTGAAAGTCTGAAAAATATTTAAGCAAAAGAGATATTACAGCTTTTATGGTAAAAAACGTGGTTTCCTCAAAAAAGTCTTATCTTATATCTGCAACGGATTGGAATAGAAAGGTGAGGTCTAACGCGTTTTTCTTCATTTTTGATCTAGTTTTACCAATTTTTTTTTGTTTACACTAAGAGGTACTCACCCTGTATACAGAAAATAAGCTATATCTATGTGTTCATTGATTGAAGAATATATTTACAGATACTACGATATATATTTATGTATACTGAACATATTCACTTATATACCCATACACGCAACTATACACATATGAAGTTAATAGATAATAAGTGAAGTGATTATTTCTTTGTATAGGAAAAATAACAATTAAAGTAAAAACAAATTTGAATTTAATAAAAGAAATGATTAATGAAAAAGAAATGAACAAATGATTATTATTACTATACAAATGAAAGTTTATCAACTAATTCACCGGTATCAGATTATTAATTAGTCATCAACTGCTCCTAAAATCGCTGCTGTTTTTTTGTTGTGGCATCGATGATAATGAAACGCCTAGAGTCTAGTGGTGGGCTACATTTGCAAAATTTATAAAATTATGCTTTGTTATAATTACTTTGAATGTCCCCTACTGATATTTCTGAAGTACTGTGCTATTTATGGGAATTTGTTCATAGTTCATCGACACGACATTCCCTTAATTATTATTCCCGACTTGGTATTTGTTTATAATAATTTATGTACTCTTTTTATAATTCATTATTTTGAGTGAATAATTTGTTTCTCTTTTCCTTTGTAAAGTATTTTTTTAAAAATTGAGGGATTAAAAAAACCCCTATTGTTAAAACACTAGAATACTTAGTGGATGACTATTGTCATCAACGCAACCTTTTTTGTAACTGTGTCATTCGCGACCATTGAAGGGTTGTATATGGTATATTTAACCGTTTCTGATTTCTATCGACTTCTCTTCTTCTTTCCATCCTAGCTTTCAATGTAGAGCCTTCATCCATCTGTCCCAGTCTTGACGGTCCCGTGCCAACTGCATTGTTTCATTGCCTTTCCTCATTCATTTCCTAACTTGCAAATATATCCTTTATATGTGATTTGGGGTCGGAGAACTCATTTCTCGTTTTTGTAAAAAGTCTTTTAACGCATAAAATGTGAGCCATATCCTTAAACAAAGTGGTAGTTGGTAGGCTAGAGGTCTGGAGTGCAGGGTGGTCGAGGCAGACACTGAAAACTAATTAATTTATTGAAAACAGATTTAAATCATCAAGAACGTGAATAAATTCTGTTTGAAAACAAATCGAATGATATAAACATATAAGCCAATATATTATTTCACGAAAACAATAATAAAAGGAGAAAAATTATAGAATCGATATTTATAATATATATATTATTAGTAATATTAAATTTTTTTTTTTGTTATATGGCCGTTTATTTCAAAAACACATATTGCAAAAATAGGAGCTTATTATGCTTTATTAATTAATAAGCCTAGATTTTAATAATATAAAAGAAATTAGAGAACAAATATTAATTTTTATAGATTCTTCAATGAAGGAGTTATAATACTATTATTGATTAATTTTTGTATTATACCACTTAAAAATAAAAATATTAATGCATATTAATACAATTTATTTTGTGAATTATCAATATTTCAGGACTTGAAAATTTGGCAAAAGCCAAGAAACATAGCACAGTTATAATATATGGATATTTGCAAATAAATATTTATATAAAGGAATCAATATTGCTATTTCATTTCCTATATTATTAATCTCATAACCATATAATATATAGTATTTATATGTTTGTATTATAAAAAAAATAGAAGTGTTATTTAAGATCATGCATGAAGTTTAATATTGTCTATTTTGTATGAAACGTTTTTTATTTTCTTAAATGTTATTAATATAAAATTATGATTTATTCTTATTCGCAGATTTCAATATGCATTTCTAATTTGGTCTAACTATCGTGTTACTATACTATAAAATCAACACACACACACACAAAAAAATAATAAAAAAATTCACCCCTTTTAACTAAAATTGCTTAACATGAGTTTAGTTTAGTTATATTTCATATATTTTAAAATTAGAAATTCATTTAAGTTAATCATTTTCTCAACTAATTGTTATGTTTAATGTATTTATCTATATCATTTAAGAAAGAAAAAAAATTTTTTCTTTTGGTTTTTGCTTAGAAAAAATTTCTGTAAAAATAAATACATAGCATGTCCTATTTTTTTTTCTTTTTGTTAATCGAATCTATCCAAAGTAGGGTTAGTCCGAAACGTGTTTACTCCAAAACTTTTTAACTGATATATATATCTTTTTCTGTTGGTTTTTATTTATTTTAATGATAAATAACATGATTATATGAAAAAAAAATTAATATTACAAATATTAATCTGTTAAATTATATATTATATTGTATAGTTGTAGATTATAAGGTGTTTTGACAGAGAGATAAGGATCTTAGATATAAACATTTCGCATTTCGGTCTGTAGCATAAATGAAACATACCTATTTCATATTATAACCTTTTCTATTCTTCTATTTTGGAATATGCTTAAGATATGACATAATATAAAAATTTGAAAAAATGAATTGTTGTGTAACACAATCAAATCACTACAATTCATTCATTCATCCAAAAACTAAACACAAAACGAAATTATAAGATCCTGTTATAAGATATTCAGTTATCTGGACAAGAGACTTATTCGGAGCTCTCATACAAGAAGCTGCACGTCGATTTCGACTACTACAATATTTACTTGACAAACGTTCAAATTTCCGAATTCACCACAAAAAACTCATCTTTACAACGATTATCAGACCTATTTGGACTTACGGTATAAGAGTTCGGGGTTCCACCAAACCATCGAATTTTTCCCGCATCCAATAACTCCAGTCCAAAATCCTTCGATAATTTCTAGATGCTCCTGACTTTGACACAAATGAACTGATCCAAAATGACCTTAAATTCCTGTCCTGGTTTGACACGTAATACCATGTATCTCTGAGTTCACACGAACCAGATATAATTTTTCTCATAATAAACTCACTCCTCATCCAAATCCACTTGTTGCAAAACTTGCTTCCCATTCCATTGATCCTCCGAGGCGTCTGAAAAGAAGATGGCTTCGGGATCTTCTTCTTTTGTAAATATAACCTTAGATTACTACCAATGGGTAGTTCCTCAACAAGTTTTCAGCATGTCATTATTTTTCATTCTAAACCGCTTGTTTACCAGATGTATTTGTAATACAGTTGTAAATTTCTAATAATAAATGAATAAAAGCTTAAAAAAATAAGATATTATGTTATGTTTGATTAATTGATTGCATTCTAACCGAATCAGCTAGGTTTTTAGGATAACAAATAAAGAAATGTAAAGAAAATCAGAAACTTATTAAACATTATCAAAATTAGAAGGTATTCTTATGTTACTTGGTGACCGTTACATACTGGGACGAGTGGCGATGCAGGGGCAAATACATGAACAAAGGAGCCGATGAACAAGACGCATTTCCTAGTTAAATAAGTTAAGAACATGGCTAAACTGCACTTGTAAAGATCTATTCAGGGCTGTCCCGTCGGAAATTCAAATTGCTATGATTGCCAACCTTCTGAAAGGAGGTGGCACTTAAAGAATAACCTCCTCCTCCTGTGCTTGCCGTCGCACATTGGATTACATTCCCACCTATTAGTACTTTCATTAATTATAAATTGAAATTAGTTATTATCAGTTATAGAGTAGCAGAAATTTAAGCCAACGTTGGGCAAAAAATACTTCAACGAATCAAATTTATTCACAATACTTTTTTTTTTGATCGGAGGGCCTTAGGTCAAGGGCGGTTACATTTGTACTTTTGTTAACTTAAAAAAAAAAAAAAAAAAAAATTAGTTCTTTCGCTGCTGCTGAATGCCGAACCGTAAATGATTGTAAAACATTTATATAGCAATTCGTTTAATTGTGCTGTAAAATATTATAGCAGAGGGTAAAACAAGAAGTGACCCTTACGAGGAAATCGTACACTCGTATTTAAAGGGAACATAAAGTGAATTAAAATACTTTTATGATTGGAAAGAGTTTATTTTCGATCAAAGTGATTATGAAATTAACAACGGTGAATGACTACCTCTAGTAATTTTTTAGGAATTTTAAATTAAGAATGATTCGTAGATAAACTACCTATGGTTGCACTCCAACATGTTAAAAAGCCTCAAGGCCATGTGAATTTCATATGACTATCAGTTATTGGCTATTGAAAAGGAAGTAAATCGAGAAACTAGTGATTTTGAGTGGTTACGGGGTTTGTTATGAAATGATATGTATCAATTTTTGGTGAAAAAAAAAGTAGCAAAATTGGCATTTATATCACAAGGGTAAACTTATCTATTTCATCTAATTCGGAGCATTGAGGATTTGTTTGGAGTGGGATTTTTGATTGAAAACTACATGATGTTTTGGATTATAATTCTATGCCAGATGAGGTTGTCGTTATGTATTAGAAACGTTTATTATCCTAATACCCTTTAAGCATGAAAGGGTATTAGGATTTAATAAATGTAACATTATTTGCTGGTGACAAACATTAAACATCAGCGTACGTGGTGGAGACGGTTTATAATTTATAAGAAACACTTAATAAATACAATTGATTTACTTAATACATTACTATTTAAGAAAAAAATAGGAAACACCCAGATTTTGTTTTTAACCCCACATATTTAATGAAATGTCTCGGATAACTGTAAATTGTCATGGGTTCACTAACATAATATACTATTATGTAGTTACTAACAAAAACACATTTATAATAAATATGTTAAAAAAAAAAAAATAAATGCATTTATTAAAGGCATTCATAATCATAATATCGCAAACAATAAAATTAAACGAAATATATTTGTAACTAAAAAAATACGAATTTTATTTGTTTTTCATCGAAACAGTGTCAATAGTTCATTGTATGGAACTACTTTCTAAGCTAATAGTGACAGGATCGAAACAAACAATATATTTTTTAAAACGAACCCGAGATCAAATTTATGACTATGTGGACTAAATAATGTAAAAAATAAAGTAAGATTTTTTGTTTTTTTTAGCTATATTTTCAAATTATGAAGTGTGTTAATATAAATTACAGTGCAGACTATACATAGGATAACGTAGAAGTAAATCTATTAAATGACATTAACGACCAATAACAACTGATACACGGAACTAATGAGATAATTATCAGGACTAGATATTATCGGACCTCAAACCAAATGGTCTTGGAATACGTGATTGCTTCATTTGAATTCTGGCTACGTTACCTGATAGTTCCGTCCTCCCATGAGAAAACATCATCCTGTCTCTTCTGTATTAGCTTCTAGAGAAATATTCTCCCTCTAGCCATTTTCATAATTATATTACGATTTAAATACAAGATAAAAATATTTATTTTTGTTTAATCAATAATTCAGAGTTAGTTTAGGGTTCATAATATTCTATCTAAAATTAAACCATTTTTGTGCTCTTTGCTACCTCAAAGTTCGTGTATTTATTCACATTCATTGTACATTTGTTTAGTGATTAATTTAAATATAAGAAATAAATAAAAGGTTTAAAAGATTTCCATTGACACCATCTATAACGAATATCTGGGGGTGGGAGTATATTATCTGCCACTGGCTTGGGAATAGATTTAACACACTGTCGTTAAATGAAAAGAAACAAACGGTTAGTTGTCAGACCTAAAAAAGCATTTGACACAGTATGGCACACGGGTTTAATACATAAACTAATCTACCAATTTATCCATTATTCAATCCAGATTATTCATTCATTTTCAACCAATAGACAGTAGACAATTTTTCATTCAAATAAATACTTTTACATCCAAGACACCTCCTCTCAACTCCGGCCTCCCCCAAGGTTTTTGCCTTTCCCCAACTTCAACAAGTACTTATTTTAGTTTTCGTCTCATTCAAATGTAATGAAATATCTGTACGCTGGTGGCACATCTTTATACACATCTTCATTCCCTTTTGATGTAATAGTAAATAAGTTGTAAGAATAATTTTAAAAGTGAAGAAATATTACCCAAAACGTATTTCTTCCTGACTAGGAAAAACAATAGTTCATGGATATGCCTATACTCCTATATGAACTACTACTTATGCTTGTCAGGGATAAATTTAGATTGCGGACGAACGGGCGGATTGATGAAGTATAGAAGGTAAATAAATAATCTACTAACAAACTTTATTTTTAATCATTTATGTACAATTAGACATTGGTACATAAAAAAAAAAAGGAGTGACGTGTCTTTTTTTCATTTAAACCAATATGATCCTAAACGGTAGGTCTTTGCGACAAATTTTATAACAAAACATATTTTCCATTAAATTTCTGATCAGGAAATTGCCGTTAAATTTTCGATCCGAGCAACCCCAACATTTTTTTTTTGAAAAATCAACCCCAATAAATCAAATTCTATTGTTTTTATAAAACGTAGGTCTTGCATAGATAAACAACTCACCTTAAATTTAGTTGAAATTCCTTGATCAGCAGCACAATCCTTGATCTTTGGCTGACTCCAGAATCTGGATCCCTTTTATTAACTACAAATTACTTTTATTAACCATATGAAATGGAAATCAGACAAAAAAAAAAAAAGAAAGAAGTATGTATGAGAATGTTATAAATACCCTCGCTATCCTAAGATAACCAATTGATAGCTATAATTAGGACTTCCCACAATTCAGTAAATTGTGCTAAATCAAACTATAACATACTTTTAGAAATATATAGCCTCAGATATAGAAAATATGACAGAAAGTAACTAAAATGTTTTACTCATAAAATAATAAAACATGTATTATTAATTTAAAAGTGTTTATTAAAGTTAATTGTAACTGTAATCGTATTTTATTTTGTAACTGTATTCTTATCTGTAATAGTATTTCATTTATTCGTTTTGTGAAAGGTTTCATATAATTTTTCCTACTGAACAAAAATAGTGCTACATGTATTCATAACTGCAAATATCTAACAAGTAAATAGATGTGATACCAGAAACATGTAAAAACTTTATTTTGTAGTAAGTATACTCGTGAATAGATAAAAGTTTCAACTAAATTAACTATCGTTAAAAAGAAAAAAAATAACATTTACAATCCAACGGAACAGCATATAGTAAATGTAGCAAGATATAAATACATATAATATATAATATAATTTCGAAAAACACTGCTGGTATATTTGTCCACTTACAGGACGCTCGCCCATACACTGCCTCGAGTGTTCTTTGAATCTGACTTGCATTTAATTATAAAGTCCTTATAAAGTTAAATCAATCGAAATCAATTCATTTCATATGGACCGAAAATTATGAAAATAGCAAAGATCATATTTTACTTTATTTTTTAAAAGTAAGAGACCCTAATGAAAATATTTGCATTGATCCAGCCATACTTAGTTTGGTATGAATAATTTACATAAATATTACAGAGGATTGCCATATCCAACCGTGAATGCTAATAGATTTATTTTGGTTTTTGAATTTAAAAAAAAAATCATCAGAAAAAATTAACCTACCAATGATCAGGTCCATTTCCATAACATTTTCAGGAAACGAGGCAACTTTATTTCGTATGTATTCTTATATTTATACTAAGAATTTTATTAATTAAAAAATATATATATATTTCAACGTTTGTTTGGAATTCCATTCACTTTATGAATCTATTTTCATAGTTTAAATCAACAAGTCTATTAATAAGGAATAGACTGGTCTATATAGCATATCGAGTTAGGTGAGTAGATAGAAACTAAATATAGATGTGACCGAAATTTCTTTTTCATCGTTGATTAAATCAATGTCGTTCAAGTCCAATTATTTTAATAATCCAAAATTAACGTCAATAAATTAAAATAGCCATTTTTAATTTCCAAAAACCTACGATCCTAGAGTGTAATTCAGGAAACACGTAATCACCCTTAATTAATTAATCATTGTAAGACATTTTGAGTGAAAATTAATAGCACAATTATGTATTAATCAACTTTTTAAATTACGTATACGATAAAGTTAACATTGTACAATGTAGTTACTTTATAATTTCATTAAAATAGATTTTGTTAATTATTATTGTTACTAATTAATAATAACTTCAATTAAGTAAGAAGAAGTAAGTTACTATCCAGACTCGAGTCTAAAATTTATGTGTAATGTAGCAGAAAGTACAGTAAAAGGTGGACTTTTGAACCAAATTAGAGACCTGTTATTAAAGAAAAACAATAGTGAATCAAGAGAATATTTAAAAAAAAAAAATTTAATTATCAATATTACATATCAGACTAACTACTATTAATGGGACTGTATTTAATTTTTGAAAACAACATTTTTTTTCTCTATCTGCGAACAAAATTATTTGGAGAAGTTAAAAAGAACATTTAGAATTTTAAAAGAAATTAAAAAAAAACAAAACAACTATGATTGAATAAATATTTCAATCTGACATGCTCAGGATAAATAAGTAATATTGATATGAATAAATCCATTTATATAATATGTACTATAAAAAATAAATAAATAACATCTACCAGTATTTACGATATAGAATAAAATTATAATAACAAAACAAATATACATTATTTACCACATTTATTAGAGATTCATAAAACATGCTAAACTGCACTTTGTTATACACATATGAAATACCTATACATTATAATTTAAAAAAAAAAAAAAAAAAAAAAAGTACTTCATGAGCATTTGAACAAACACGGCCGGCGCGGTAGGTTTACCATTCCGCATAACAAACCGCCCTGACCAGTTGTATGTTTTCGTAATTATATTTGGGGTATTTAAGTTATATATATGCTTATATTATATTATACAACCGATTAACCAAGCCTTGATCAACCGCGGTCTCGATCAACCGAGCCCATAATTTTTTTATTTCATTTTATTAATTTATTACTATCTGCCACAAATGTGGGCAATAGGTAATATAGATAGCCTATGATTATTACATTCGCACAATATGTACAATGAGAACTAATACAAATAAAATAACTAATTAAAAAAAAATTAAAAAATAATAAATAATAGTAGTAATAATAAAAAAAAAAATTAAATTGATAGTTAAAAACACTATCACACTTTATTCATAATACACACTCATCCTAGAGATCTCCCAGCCAGATCCGTCCTCTGACTCCAATCGGAATCTGTCCATTGCCAGGACTCCAAAATAAATAAATCTTACTAATGGTCTCGGTGGCAATGCCGTTATAGTCTGCGAGGAGGGTTATCAGGATTTGAGGAACTGGATAATGATTGAGCAAGAGGGTTAGAATGAAAGGAAAGGTTGCGATAGAATTTCGAAAAATTAAGGGTTATGAGGTCGAGGACGTATGGTATATTGATACCGTTAAGTATGGTTTTGTTGGAGACATAGTGAGGAGCTTTTATGATAGTTCGAAGGATTTTGGATTGGAAGGATTGAATGCGTTTGATATTCGACTTTTTGCTATCCCCACAGTTCAAGTCCATAAGTCCAAATAGGTTTAATGATGGTTTTGTATATGAGGAGTTTGTTTTCAATGGAAAGACGAGAAGTCCTATTTAGTAGTCTATACAATTGGCGGAGGCTTCTGTTAAGTTCTTTCCTTTTGAATTGAGTATAAGGGTTCCATGTAAGTCTTTTGTCTAGGTAGAAACCAAGATATCGAACTGTATCAGCTTTAGTTAGTGGAATACCATTGAAATAGATAAGAGGACTGGATTTACAGCGTAGGGTAAAGGAAACATTGGTGCATTTAGATTCATTTACTCATCTGCCAGTCATTGCACCTCTATATTGCAACATAGAGGATATATAAAACTGGACATTTCATTTTGTTACGTATCAATTTAAAAAAAAACGAAAAAATGTTCGATTGTTACAAGACATTAAACAATCTTTGTACGAGCATTACTGTGGGAAGCCTGGAGGGTGGGAAGGACGGTCTACTAGAAAACGAACCATTAACAGTTTCTAATCAAGAAGGGTTTGCTGGGTTGGAGAAGGAATACCATATCTGAGAAGCAGAACTGATCCATCGCTAAGTTCGTTGGATTTTAGACAATGGAAGGATCGTGAGTTGCCAGATGAGATGTCGGCATTAAAAAAAAAGAAAATTAGCAATTTTTCGAGCAACAGACTTTTTGACTTACATATGCAACAATGTTATATGTACATTATAGCACACATAATAACTTTTTTTTTTTTTTATAATGTTTTTGTTGAATCGATATTGGTAATACGTAAATGTTCTGAATGTATTAGTTGGAATAACCTACGTAATAATTAAGTTAGAACAAGTTTTGCATATATGTATTGCTCCCGTTTATTGAAAAGTGAGCACATCCAATGCATGCAAGCATATTGTGTGCTTAGCTCATTTTTTTTTTACAAAATTTTAATTAATTACATTATTTCAATTATTTTATAGAAACAAAAATCCTAAGAAAACAAAAAGTAAGGATACTAAATTGTGTCTTAGCTCAAGAACCCTAAAAATACAAAATTAATAAAAAAAAAAAAAAAAAAAAGCAAGGATACTAAAAAAAAAATAAAAATAAAAAAATAAAATAAAAATACAAAAAGTTGATGTCTACATATGCTCTATGATCTTTTTAAAGTTCAATGCTTTGAACAAATTTCATTAATTCAGAACTATGGTTTTTGAATTGATTCTTTTCTGACATTGGCCATTCTTTACCACTAATTATAAAATATATTATATAAATGTTCGTGTTGTCTTAAAAAATATTGTGTACAAGACTTGACTTTGAAACTTTTGCCGGTTCAGGTTCTTTCTAGTGGTGTTGAGGAAATAAAATAATGAAATTAAACTATACAAAAGCTGGTGAAAACTCTCGGAATTAAATTAAAATAAGTATTTTTTAACTATTCCGTTTCCCTTCCAAGAAGCTTTTTGATATCCAACAATATTATTATAAAAAGACTTGGACATCCAGACTACCCAAATCTACTTCAGAGACTCAAGTCTTCCTAACCAAAGAAAATCCTTTTAAATAAAATAATATCGACGATAATATTATCGAAGGAGAGTGAAGATGTAAGAACAGAAGGCTGATGAGGCAGTAGAAAAGATGGCTGCCAACTATCCGACTAACAAGGCTGCGCAAGGGTGGGGGGGGGGGGGAGCGAGCACGGTTTTAGAATTTGTAATCGGGCGAAGAGTTCAGTTGCCCCCCTGGCTCTCGCACAGGTTGCCGCCAATGGTCTCCCTCACCCCAACATCCCCACGTATAATGGCATAGAATGAAATATGAAATTTAATGCGAAAAAGTTTATTATTTAGAAAATCTTATAACAACATACAATGATTTTTTTTTTTTTGTTTTCATACCAATCTTTTATGAATAATTAGGTGTAATAATCCTCCAGTAATTATGGATTTTAAATTAATTATTGTTAAATTTAAATGTAATAAATTTATTTTTCATATTAATATATCGATGAGTTTTCTATATTGATTTGATCACTAAAGATGAATCTGTTATGGTTCATGAAAAGTTTTAATGGCACAAATCCGTTTATTCATTTTAAAGATTTTATGAATAAATTATAAATCACTTCAACATTACTTAATTATTTGGTTTAAAATTATTTGGTGGAAATTGTTTCTATGAGATAAATCTTATTTACTAATATCTTTTGACAACATATCAAGATATTTTCCGACAAAGAAAAGCGGACTAATCGGCTTATTTTGTAGTCGGGGACTAATCGGGGATTAGTTGGCAAACAGCACCGACTAGTAGACTACTTGTTTCATTCTTACTTCTATGCTTACAAATAGGGTAACTGAAATGAAATCTTGAACTTAATAGGTAATAAGTTTTATTTGAATTCATCCATATGATACAAAACTTATAATTGATCTTAAAGAAATAAAACATCAAAAGATATTATGATAGTAAAATAAATTTGATAACATCTACAATACTAAAATAAAGAACTTACGTAACCTAATATTTTTCAGAACTAATTGCGCATTTTTCTCATCCGTAAAAGTTATTGATTTTTAATTGAAACATAATATATAAGTAGGAAATATTCCTTTGCAGACCTGATATTTCAGATAGCGTATGATTTCTTATTGCTTCATAAATGTACATATCCAGATTTTGAAAAATACGCTTACTGAAAAGAGAACTAGCTGCACATTTCCGATGTCACTAAAATTCCAACTCAAGTAATGATCGGCTTGGCCAGCTTTTCGGCAACCGACTAATTAGCTCATGTCATAGTCGAAACATCTCAAATAATAATTTCAAATCACCACTGATTATACAGGCTGTTCAATATTCGATGGCCACCCCCTTTTTTCCACAGTTTTCGAAATTTTGAAACGAAACTCTCAAGGTCTTAATTGTATCAAATAAAGTTTCTTTTCAGGTCATAGTCTGCGCTCCAACCATCTCCAATTCTTCTCCAGCGACCCTAACTCTGGAATTCCCAATGGGATGTGGTATTTTTGACGACGGATTTCGGTATAAAATCAAATTTTGAATCGATTTTATACCGGTAAATTGTTTTATCCGGGGCATCGTTTCACCGCAAATCGCGAAAAATCATTTTCAGAAAATAAGCTGTCTAAAACTGGGATTTCAAAAATAAAATAAACTTTGAACAAAAATATGAAATTAGGGCCTTCCCGCGACTAGTAAGACGAGCGGCGAGAGCAGGTCGACTGGGAAGATTTTCCCCGAAAGGCTCAAATCGTCGACAAGCCTGTGATGAAACTAATATCATTTATGTACTGGCTACGGTGGAAGCGTATCCTCATCGGAGCATTCGAGATATAGCCATGGATACCCACATAATGACAGAACTTTAGCCTCAGTCTCTCAGCATCTTGGGGAGCCTGATGAAGTGAAATTCGGTACTGCCTTATATGGTGTTTTAGTATGGCCCACACCGTTCCAATGCTTAAGTGGGTATTCCTGGCTATGCCTAGCTCCGATGAGGATACGCTTCCACCGTAGCCAGTACATAAATTATATTAGTTTCATTACGGGCTTGTCGAAGATTTGAGCTTCTCGGGGTTACGTTAAAAACCTTTATTAAAAACAAATAAAACACATTAAACAGGGAACATTAAAAAGGAAAAAAAATCATGACATTAATTTCCAGAAAACCCAAACAGCAATCACAACCAAAATACTTATACTTTAAAACAGAACAATATACAACAAAAATATTAATCAATGACCATAAAAAAAATTCACTGTTGTAGATTTGTTGTAGATTCAGGTTTTCGAACACAATAGATCGTCTATTGGGCCTCAAATACATTTGAAACGGCAATGTAAATGCAAATACATTTGATTTAACCTTTTAAAAGCGTTATTGATATTTTTGAATTAATTAAACAAATACCGAGAAAGAATAGTCAATTCGTGACGTATTTGTTGCATTGCTTTACCCGGACAAAACAAAAGCGAACCAATCAGCGATCCATAAAAAAAAAAGTATATTGAAATAAGAGGGAGGAGTCGTGCACACAGCGAGGTGTCGTCTTTCCACTACTGTTATATCCCAATCAAACAAACCATCTTTGTTTAGAAAAAAAAAAAAATCATAAAAAAGGTAAACAGTGAAAAAAGTAACAGAAATAATTGCTTTTGACAAAAAAAAAAATAAAAAAAATACCCATCCACCATGGTACCCCTCCCCTCCCAACCCCCCCACCTTGCTGCTACGCTAGGTTGGGCTAGATGACAGAGGCTGATGTGTCTAATTGACTGAATCTATCACATGTCAACCTCCGTATGATCGTTCACTCAAGATGAAGCCAGGTCTCAGCTCAAGCCTAATTGGGTGCAATCAACTTGAGCTAAAGTCCTCTGTTTATTATCTAAACGTCAAGAGCATGTTTTATAACGATAAATATATTCAACATATTCTTTTAGGTTTAAATCTTCGTTTTTAGTTTAAATACCAGGCTGTTAAAAAAATCTTGTTATTTCATTATTAATTTAGATTTATTTGTACTGTACTGTCTTTGTTATAATTCTATTTTCAATTCAATATTTCAAAATGCATACAATATTGTTTACTGTCCTTGAAATGGTGATTATAATTGCATCCAGTCACTGCTAAACGTTTATAAAATATATCAAAATAGTAAATGTTGAAATTCACATTCGATAAATTTTATTACATAAATTTAAAAATGGCTTGAATGCAACGGATGGCCGCTCAAAAAATATGCTCCGTGTTTGGTGAGAAGGCACTCTCTTAGCTTCAAGCTCAATTTTAGTTTTTTAAATTTCCTCAAGGCGATGAAACGCTTGAAGATTATGCTCGTTCTGGAAGACCTCAAGTTGCCATCGGACCGGAAATTCTAGAATTAATTGATTCGCAGCCAGGTTAAAGATTTGGGAAAATAGGAAAGCAGGGGCTACCTACATCGAATAGGAAAAAAAAACTGGATATATGGGCCCCTTGAAAGTTATCAGAGGCGAATAAGAGGCCACATATTGCATAGTTGACTAGGGGTAAATTGATGGAAATCGGGTGGGAAAAATTGCCACACCCACCATATTCTTCTTACTTTTCACCCACTAATTATTATCTTTTCAGATCTCTGGACAATTGTCTCCGACAAAAATCTTTTGATGACCAGCAAAGCCTAGAATAGGAATTAATTCAGTTTTTTTACCAGCAGAGATCAATATTTTTTTTAAAACGACATTTGGGATATTGCATTACGGTGGGATAAAATTATTAGTTCTAATGGTGATATTAGGCTAATAAACTGATTATATTTAAACTTATATTTACAATGATTATTTCAGTTATTTATTTTTTCTTTATACGGGGTGAGTATCTCTTTATTTAAAAAAAACAATTTGGGTGAAACTAGATCAAAAATGTAGAAAAATACCGCAGAATTCACCTTTCTATTCCAATCCGTTGCATATATACAATAAACCAAAGACTTTTTTGAGGAAACCACGTTTTTTTCCATAAGAGCTGTAATATCTCCATTCTGTTTAAATATTTTTCAAATTTTGACCACGTTTTGGAATTAAGCATTAAATTATTTATAATAAAAGAGTACCTATAACCTTAAATTTTACGAACTTAGGATCTAAAGAACAGCTTAATCATTACCTTATTTGAGGAAGTTACAATGTCTTATATCACTCCAACGCTCACCGTGTTTCGAAAAAAACTATCCACAAAACTGCAAATCTCACAAAAACTTGAAAATTTAATAAGCTTTCAAGTGATATGTTAAACGTAATGATTTTGTATCGATTTACTTTTTAAACCGAAAAAAAACATGGTAGAAATGCCTTCCCCTGTAAAAACAGACTCATCTGCCCATAAAATTCACCTCAAAAGTAGTATTCTTTAACACAATCTGCATTCAGAAGCTAACGGCAAAATTGAGGTCTATGTTCATTATCATTGGATTTTAAAAATTACATTGAAAATCTAATAAAATAAATCCTAAATAATAATAATAAATAAATAAATGTAATAACATAGGATCCTCTGATCTGGTGTCGCTTTATTGACAGTTTTCCTTTATTTTCTAATAAACAAAATTTTTTCTTTGCTTTTTATTCCAATGAAGAGTTTATTATGTTTAAAATATACATTTCCATTAGGGGATTGTCATAATGTTTTATTACCAAATGAGAACACCATGTTTTTTCGGTTTTAAAAGTAAATTTGTCTATAAAAGCAAAACAGAATCATTACTTTTTATACATTATTAACATATCATTCAAAAGCTGATTAAATTTGCAAGTGTTTATGAGATTTGCAGTTTTGCGAATAGTTTTCTCGAAAAGTGGTGAGCGTTGAAGTAATATAAGATACTGTAACTTCCCTAAATAAGGTGAAAATCAAGCTGTTCTTTAGATCCCAAGTTTATGATGTTCAAGGTTACATGTACTCTGTTCTCATAGGAAATCCGAAAATGTGGTCAAAATTAAAAAAAAAAAATATTTAAACAAATAGAGACATTACAGGTTTTGTGGAAAAAAAAACGTAGTTTCCTCAAAAACGTCTGTGATTTATCGTATATCTGCAACGGATTGTAATAGAAAGGTGAGGTCTGCGGCATTTTCCTACATTTTTAAACTAATTTCACCCAATTTTTTTTTTTTTACACTAAGTTATACTCACTCTGTATGTATGTCATTATTTATTTATTTATTATTTACCTCTTTAACATTTCACTACTAGGAAATAATTCATTTTCACAAGTTTACAAATGATTTTTGTATAATTTCGTTTTACGAGTTCAGAGTTGGTCGGAAATTTTATATATTTCCTCTCTTTGCCATATTTTTCTGTTTGTCTTTCTCCTATCCCTGAGGAAGGCTTACAATGTAGGCTGAAACGTTGGCCCTCTAAATTAAAATTTATTTTTAATTTCTGTGTATCCATGACTGCATACCCCTACAACCTACATCCTAATAAAAATTGGTTGATCAAAAGTCGATGTAAATCAGATATGATTAATAATGACAATTCAGAATTTTATTCCGAGAAGTTGGAATAAAATTCTTTTTTAATCATTTATTTCATAAACTTAAACCTGCACTAATTTGCATACAACCCAATATAACTCCTCAGACATCATTCATGATTCTTTCAAATAAATGTGCACTACCTGTTAATTTATATTATTCTAGGTTAAATCAAAGTTCAAAAAAATTATTAGCTCTAAAGATGTCTGTAGTACAGTTTGTTGTTAACTTTAATTAAGAAACCATTAGGTTAGAGGCTTGAGATAATCGACTGTGGATCAAACAGCCTGATGCCAATAAGCACAAATAGGTTCAAAACTGGCACCTAATTCGGTGGAAAGCCAATAGGGACTCATTTCCTAATAGGGGTGGGGGGAGTGGGGGGTGTCTCTGTTGAGTAAGTGATATTACACCCAAACCACCCCCTCCCCTCCGCTCCGTGTTCATGGGGTAATTAAACATTTCTCCAGGCTGTTTAAACTCGGCTTTTCATCACCAAGAGAAAATCTACCTTTACTGGAAAACTTTCTACTCCCCCTGATAGTAACGACCAATCAGGCTTCGCCGTTTATTTAGCAGTTTGCACTTGTAAGCATCACCTAGCGCTCTAGGAAAAAAAAGTGCATGACTCTTAAAAGTACATGTTATAACTTTTTATTTTATTTATATTTATATTAAACTTATCTATTCGTTTAAATTATTTATACTTTTTTCGTTTAATCTAGATATAAAGATATAAAAATACAACTATATAAAAATTCTAGAACTGAAAAAATGTATTCCTATTCGAAAATTTCTGTCATTTAGGTTTGAAAAGATATATGTATGTAAATATATATATTTAAAAAACAATATTTAATTTATTTTTTTTTCTTATTTTTTTTTTTCTTATTGTAATATTAAATAATCACATTTAATAAAAGTAACGTTATATTCGTTACAATACATGTACTATTGTAAATACATGTAAAAATTTATATATATATATATATATATATATATATATATATATATATATATATATGCATACATTTCTTGACTGTTACTATTAGATGTTTAAAAGAAAAAAAAAATAAAGAGAGAGAGAGAGAGAGAGAGAGAGAGAGAGAGAGAGAGAGAGAGAGCAGAGAGGAGAGAGAGGGAGATATATATACATATATATATATATATATATATATATATATATATATATATATGAATGAATGAATGAAAAAATAATCTTTATTCTAGGACGTATTTTCCCCTAGGAATAACAAAATTGTATCATAAAATAGCACAATGGTCTATATATTTTCATAAAAAGGTATTTATACATGAGGAACATGAGACATGAAAATACAGTTAAATGTAAATAATTTTATAAAGAACTTGAGTAAATAAGATAACATAAGAAGGAGAAATGAAATAAACAAAAAAATTAAATAAATAAATAACCATGAGAAAATAAAAAAAGACATTTACAGAGAATGAACTATGTCTATATGTACATTAGATGAAGAAAATATTTACAGATACCACGTTCTATACTTATATACATCGCACGTATTCACTTATATACCTGTACAAAAAACCATACACCTATAAATTGTCAAATTAATAGATAAAATTTCTTTGTTTTGGAAAAACATTTAAAGTAAAAAAAAATTGAATTTTTATAAAACAAATAAAATGTTTTTATATATATATATATATATATATATATATATATATATATATATATATATATATATATATATATATATATATATATATCTGTACCTCAGAGGTACAGAACACTGTCACATTTCCGTACCTTTACAGGAGAGCAGTTTAAAGAAAATAAGATTTCAATTCCTAAACTGTTCATTATACTTATGTGTACGAAATAAATCTAGATTTTTCCCATCCAGGCTAGAATAGGTTGGTAACAGTCCTTCCTGAACTAATTGGAGTACATAAGGTTATACCGTCCCTCAAATAAATAAATAAAAACATTTTTATGTAACTTGCCTTACAATTAATATTTCTAGGACATAGAATTCTATACCTCTGTATAAAGAGAAAAAAGGCGAATAAGAATACGTAACAATTCTAGTACACAACTGTTAGTCTATTCATATCCACCAGTAACATTGGCATGATTATGAGAACAATATAGTCTCGAAACGTCGCCAAAATAGTTGATTTTTTATTTTATGACTGAATCTCAAGAACCTTACTAAATATTTAATAGTAAGAGTCAAGAAATTTATATATATATATATATATATATATATATATATATATATATATATATATATATATGTTTTTTGTAAGGTTCTTGAGGATCAGTCCATAAATAAAAAAAACTATTGTGGCGACGTTTCGAGACTATATTGAGCTCATAATCATGCCAATTTTACTGGAAGATATTTACTGTTAATATATGCTATTGATTTGTGGATATGCTATTGTCAATGTAGCAATAGCATATCCACCAGTAACATTGGCATATTTATGAGAACAATATAGTCTTGAAATGTCGTCAAAATAGTTGTTTTATTTATGGACCTAACCTCAAGAACCTTTCTAAACATATATATAAATATCTCTCTTCCTCTCTCTCACCCTCTCTCCCTCCCGCTCTCTCTCTCTCTCTCTCTCTCTCTCTCTCTCTCTCTCTTTTTTCTTTATCATTGTATAATTTATCTACATTTTTCTGGCGCTTTATTAATTAACAATTTTCTTTTTCCTATTCCCTTTTTTTTTATTTTTTTATTTTATGATTCTTAGTTTTACTCCTGATGAGGCCATCAATGAATGAAACAGAAACTTCGGCAAAAAAATACAATATGTTTATTAATTATTAAGTATTGCCTATTTTTTCATGAATGATCCCACTCAACATCCTACTGAATTTCATATTTCTGAGCAACCAAAATCGCAAAAATTCTTAGATTCATTCATATTTTTAGTTTGCTATTTGCTATTTCATTCCAGTATTTATTTACATTAGCGGCAGCAGAATGAGCGTAAAACACTTTAATGTTTTTCTAAAATCTGCGGTACCGATTCAAATCTGGCAATGGGTGGATTGAAATGATTTTTCCTTTGCGGGATTTCCCCAAACGTCCCCTTCGCCGCGTGGCAGTGTTCGTTGCCCCTATCTAACAAAACTTTCGTGTCGGAAATCCGCTCAGATGCGCTCCTATCCGAACCGTTAGTACTGTGCACTGGTTTTTATAAACCTATATTTGATCCCTTGTTAAGTAGTGATATTAAAGAAACTTTAGATAATAGCTGAGCCCAGTTTACAACATTTTTAACGATGGGTTCCCCAAAAGGCGATCGTAAAGACGAAGTTTATAGCTTTTTAACAAATTTTATAACCAAGTCTATGAGTTTTTTATTATTTTATATTAAACGACTGTTGTTATTTGTGCAGTTTGCATGTTAATTTTTCTTCAGATCCTAGACTGAAATAGGTTCAAAATTTTAAATAAAAATCATAATTAAAAAAAATAAAAACCTTGATTAATTCATATTGCAAAAACCGGAAAGTCATGTTCAACAACTTTAAAGCAATGCATCATCTTACCAGTTTGGATTTTGAAGTGCATAAGCCGAGCAAAAGAGGTATATAGCGATTTATCAATTTCTTTTGAAGTATTATAAAAAAATAAATAATTAAATAAAAAACATATAAGCCGTCATCAGAAAACGTATTGCTAATATGGCAGGATGGTCGATATGAATCTACAAACTATTTCGTAGAAGGCCAAATGCATATTTCATACCTACATTTACATTTGATCCAACAGATTTAAGTTGGTTGTCCACTAGTTCGGTAAAGGGCCACAGGGTCACTACGTCATCAATATAAATCAGAACTACTTCTTAGTTACAGATACAAATAACTTATGTTTTTACCGCACCATGCTAACGATAGACGTCTGTAAGGATACTTAAACGTAGTGTACGAAAAGATAATAGACGAACGGCTTTACTTAGAAAATGGAAAGCAAGGGAAGAAGTAAATGGCTAATCTTCCTTTGAGAAAGCATCGATGTAACCGCCGAAAAAGGCATCGAAGTTTTCTGCCCGATGTATCGTTAATATGTTTAAGATGTTTTGGACCGATGTTTTTGAACAAGAGGATGATACAATGATTGGAATTAAAAATAAATAAAAAAAATAATAAAAAATGATTTAGAATATGAAAATAATTGTCGTTTTCTTACCCAATCACTTTTCTGTGAAAATAATTGATAATATGATTTTGATAAGTATTTCAGGTCAGATTCTAGGTTATTAAAATACCTATAAAGAACCACCAAGAAATACCAAAAACAACGTTTCTCATATTGATTTAATGTTGGAATATAGAATTAATTTTAAAACCTTACTGAAAATATATATCATTCATTCTTAGATAGGAAACTTTACATAACCCTAAAAATTATAAATAATTTAAGCTAAAATAATTTACGTTAGTTAAATGAGAGTTTAACGATTTGTCAGAAAGTGTCACGTTTTAAATAATACTATGTAATAAGTAAAACAAAAACTAAATTTAATATAAAATTATGGGGTTAGCATTTAAACTTATATGAAAACATTGATTTTTTACAATAAATTGTTTGGCACTTATTTAACTAATATAAATTATATTAATGAAGTCAACAATGAACATAACAGCCTGGCTTACATCATATATAAAAACATCGACGTCTATTGGTCGATGTATCGAGTGACGTCGATGTTCCATTTTTCGATGTCATCAACATAGAAACATCGATGTTGTCTTTCAATGTCCCATCACACAAAACCGAAGAGGAAAGCTTTTGAAAATTTATTTTATCTATTCTAAGCTTTGGACTCAGGAGTTATCGATGGTTTGATTGTAAACTATGACTGGACTCCGTTAGTCCAAAAAAAATCTAATCATTGTCATGTATATGAGATGGTAGTAATAAAAAAAAAGTATAGAGAATAAGTTAAATAAATTTTGAATCCAGGAATCTTACTTGTCGTTTCATTCTTAAGAACGAAGAAAGAAATCATTAGTATTAATTTAATTATTCTTTATTCTTGGATATTAAGTTCTAAAGACAATTACAATATAAAACAAAGTGGCTATCTAGCAGTCGTAAGAATGAATAAACTAGGTAATATTTTTAATAATTTTTAATTATTTAATAATTAGAAAGGCATAAGAAAAAAAAAATTAATTGAAGAAACCAACAAATCTATGCAGTATATCATGCAGTTATTAAATATTTTAATAGCAAAATGAAGTCTGTTCTAATGAAAAACAGTAGTAAATCTGACATCCGTACCTCTCCTCCCATGAATTTAATTGATAAGATATTAAGGAAGAAGTGAGATTTAAAAATAGGAAGAGTAGTGTATCGCGGCTGAGATGTTCCGGAAATGGTGTGTTCTAGGAAGGGATGATCGTAAAAATGCTGTTGTTGTTATATTCCTCGAAAACCTATTAGTGATACTGGTATCGAAGAAGTATTGTTGACAAAGAAAAGGGTAACCAATTTAATTTGGTGTAGTAATGTGGTGAAAGACATGGTTGTCAGGGAATCTCAAGAACAAAGCTTTGGTAACTGTCCATACGTTAATTTCAGTCTTCCATCATGATATCTTTGAGCTATCATCTTTGACCTTTGTATAACGGGCTCCTATAGATGACAATGGAGTATGAGAGATAAGACATAGTTAAATAATTTATTAAAGTCGACATAGGAGTCAATGAGTAGCAGGTCTTTTTAATAGGGGGTAGTCACATTGTTGTTTAAGAAAACTTTAAGAAAATTTCGTTGGTCAATCCTGGAGAATGCAGGAAACTATTTGAAATCGGTAGGCGCGGAAGCTGATTGGGTAAGGTACTAGACTGCCAAGTTACCGGGTTCGAATCCAGCTGTGAAGTTTGACAATTTATATTATGTTCTTTCAGCCGTGGTTCGACTTCGAAGCGGGTATACCCTTCTGAAACACTCAATAAAGTGGGTACCTACAGATGCGTAAAAAATCAAGTTAACCCTTGAGTGGTCGCGCAGGCGACAATAGTCATCTATAACGTTTCCTGGTGTTTTGGCAATAGGCATCTTTTTTAATCCCTTTATTTTCAAAAATACTTTACAAAGGATAAGAGAAATAAATTATTTACTCAAAATAATGAAATATCAAGAAATTATATGGATCATTATCAACACATACCAAGTTGAAAACAATAATTACGGGGAAGGTCGCGTGGATGACAAACGAAACAATTCACTTAAAAAGCACAGTACTTCAAAAATATCAGTAGGAGTCATTCAATGTAATTATAACAAACTCTCATTGTAATAATTTAGCAAGTGAATACAAAACTAAAAATGAGTAATTGAAAGATCAGGCGGAGGACAATTGTTAGCCAACCAAAACAAACGGGAATTACAGGTCGGGAATATCAAATAGCAACTAACAGAGGTACTGAGACTATCCCCCTAGCCCCCCTTTGCAGACTCTAGGCTCTTCATATTCATCCATGCCAAAACAAATATACAGTAGCGATGTTAAGAGCTGTGGAGGACTATTGCCATCCGCGCGACCACTGGAGGGTTAAGTATGATTTCTTCCTTTCACAGCCGATGGTCTAGTATATTACCAGTACATCCTTCCCATGTTTTCATAGGTCATTGTATGTAGCATTATTAAAAAAAGAATTAATTTAAATAAAAATTTAAATGAACAGTGAAATGGAACTCTTGTCTGGTGGCGTTAGTTATACGCGAAAAGTTCAGTAAATTTTACAACAAAAACGTGTAAATTTAAAATAAAGAAAATGAAATTAAAACCCGTATATTTATACAAACACATTTTAGACTTAGATATGATTTTTATATATTTTCGGTAGACTGATAATTAAGGCGGAGGAAATGACGTTGGAAATAAGTGATAACGCATTTGCTGTTTTTTCTAAATATTTTTATTTTTTAATGATAAAAGTATGGTTGACCGGACGACGAATGGAGATGAAGATAGTCAGGGATGCAGTCTAAGTAATAGAATTCTTCTTTGACGTGGTGTTACTTTGACTGCATTCCTTTTTATTTTTTAACACTATATAGTTGATTTTCTAACCCTAAAAATAAATCTTGCACAATTAAAATTAAATGAAGAATCTGTAACAGCTATACGTTGCACACACACGCATAATCTATAAAATCTTGAGCCTAAGATTATATAAATAAGTAAGTTATAAGTTTATAAACTGATAAAGTATACAATTAATTATTTATTTTTTAGCATATATCAAATAGTGAATGATATATTATGCAAAATGACACTATGTTTGTTATTGTTTATGTTAAATACTGTTTAAAAAAATATAAATAACAGTAACTGTTAATGAGTATTTTTTTAACATTAACTTTATTTATATTTTATTACATATTAATTTTAAACTGAAATGCTTATTTCATTTTATTTTAATTATCATTTTATTATTTATTTGTTTTGATTCCATTTAATTAACATAAAATTTTGGATATTTTCTTTTTATTCACTACAAATATTCTTTTCTGTTCATTATATACCTCAGATATTTCCTCTAACAACAGAACCACTATAATGCTTTTTTGTTTTTTATTATGTATATAATCTCTCAATCTTTTATTTATTTATTTATGTAACTATATATAACTTAATATAACCGAACCAAACCAAGTTCATTTATATGTTATTCAGGAAAAAATGAAAAGTAAACGCAATAGCCTAAGTTAATGTTTATTTATTATTATTTTTAGCAATATTTTATAGAATATTTTTTACCTTTTCTGTTGAAGTTTGATAAATTAAAGGCTATCAAATTGCAATAAGATATTTCGCCATAGATAAAACTGAGGTTTTAGCCTCAGTTTAAACGATTCATTTAGAAATAAAATGCATCCGTATCAACTGAAAAATAAAGCAATAAATATCTAATATCAATTGAACACGAACAAGAAAAAACTCTTTGAAAACTATTCCACTGCTAAATCCTCACCATTTTGTTACTAATAAAAAAAAAAAAAAAAAAAGGAATACCCTCTAACTCCCCTTATAATAAATTCACTATTGACGTGCACCATGAACATTGAATAGAGTTTATCAATAATTATAGATAATCACCCGTAATGGGTAGGATTATACAATTGTCACAGAAATAAGGAACTACGTCACACATTGGGCAAAAAATCCATTTCGGCGGCCATGTTATTTTATTGCAGAAATGAGTTTTAAATGACGTCCGATATACGGGAAAAATATTTAAAAAATTTTCATGAAAGTGGAATAGTTCATAATAAATAACTGATTGTCGACTTGAAATCCAATGTTACTGTTAAATGAGATGGCTGTAAAGCCTCATTTGATGGTGCTATTTCTTTTATATATTATGGTACAAATGAGCTGTTTATGTATATTAACATGTACGATCAATTATTTCAAAATTAAGCGAATTTTTGAAGACTTATTAAAAATAAGTCTTCAAAAACTAAAAGTAAATTTTTTAGACAAATAGCCCAGCATTTAAAACGACGATGGAGTACGATGTCGAAACCTATATCACGTCGATGTGCATTAGTTTGTGTTACTTAAATTCCAAAAACCATATCCGTTTCGATCCGTGTGTCATTATTATCCCCCTCCCAATCGAAACCGTTCCTTTTTGTAATTTATTACTTCACGCTCTTTTAGATCTGGTGGTGGTTTTTCAGGTACATGATGTAACTTCAGAAAATGGTGTATGCTCTTGATGATGTCTGTCACGATGTACAAAAATGTAAAATGCTTTCCGTAAATATTTATAGGTTGAATAATATACCTATAATTTAATGTTTTTGTTTATTTCGTTTTAGTAAATGTACTTTAATTTAAAATAAGTTTTTTATTCATATACTTAATTTATTTTCACATTTTTGAGTATTAACATATTATTAACCTATTAAACCAAAATAATTTATTTTACGCAAATAGTACCGTACCTACCATCAAAACAGAAGTCATTGATCATTAAGGTAGTAGGGCATTTTTTTTTGTTACTTTTTTTTTTTGGAAGTATGTTGAACAATTGACGTCTAGTTTTTTTTTTTTTTTAATATTAGCTAGTCCACTTTCAATTTTTTAAATATTTTTTCCCTTAGTTGCACTTCATTTAGAACATGCTTCGGCAATAAAATAATTTTGGCCTCGATTTTATTGCCTATATCGAAACGGATATGGTTTTTGGAATTTAAGTACACAAACTAATACACATCGACGTGATATAAGTTCCAACATCTTACTCCATCGTCGTTTTAAATGCTGGCTATTTTTCCAAAAAACTTACTTTTAGTTTTTGAAGACTTATTTTTAATAAGTCTTCACAAATGCCCTTAATTTTGAAATAATCGATCGTACATGACTTTGCTGTGTTAATATACATAAACAGCTCATTTGTATCATATTATATTAAAGAAATAGCACCATCAAATGAGGCTTTACAGCCATCTTATTTAACCGTACACCTTGGATTTTAGGTCGACAATTCAGTTATTTATTATGAACTCTTCCACTTTGATGAAAATTTTTTAAACATTTTCCCGTTTATCGGACGTCATTTAAAACATATTTCTGCAATAAAATAATTTTGGCCGCCGAAATGGATTTTTTGCCCATTGTGCGTCACCTGGTAAAATGAATGTTTCTAGAAAAGGTTTATAATTCACTTACTAGCGAATTCCTCCTATCACTTTCTGGTGGGAGTTAAGAACATTTTTCTCAGTGTCGTGCCGTACTTCCTTTATCTGTTAATAGTGTTATTTATGTGAGGATTCTTTTGAAATAATTGGCGAATTTCTTCATCAACGTGTAACTTTTTAGGTATATATCTATTCATAAATTTTTTTTTATTTCAATTTACATTGTGGATCTTAAATATATTCCTTTGAGATATATTTTAGATTAGATATATTTATATTTTTCACTTTGTGTATGGTCGGTGTTATAAAAAAAACATCTGTAAATATTTCTTTTTGTTTTGTATTTTAATCAAAAAATGCATCCAATTTTTTTTTCACTTTATAAATTATATTTTAATCACCATGTTCCTTACTACTAACTGCAATTGTTAATGAGTAAATCGGGATGTTGTTAATTGTAAGTCGGGTGTGTTGATGGGTAAATGGGCAAAAAACATAAAAGTTTTAATGTAATACGATTCATAGATTTTATCTATTTAGCCGTTTTTTAAAAACTGAAATCCTAGCTGTGGAGCTTAGACCCCAGGGGGCCGATGTAGTGCTAAGTAGCTTTTCCACTGACGATGACTGATGTAAGCGGTGGTCGCTTAGGGATTTGTGGTAGCCCAGTCCATTGCGCAACCTATTGCCTCTGATTACAGACCACCACAAATCCCTCATTATCCCCACTGATCTAGTCCCCATGCCTTCCTTCTAAATAACCCTCTCAACTCTTTTTTCATCCGACTTAAAAAAAAGAAGCAGTTCTCAAATCGTCTGTATTTTTTTTTTTTTTTTTTTTTTTTTTTTTTTTTTTTTTTTTTTTTTTTTTTTTTTTTTTTTTTTTTTTTTTTTTTTTTTTTTTTTTTTTTTTTTTTTTTTTTTTTTTTTTTTTTTTATGTTACGCGATTACTCGGTCAATTCTGAATAAATTTTGATGATTATTAGTTCGGTAGGTTATACTTCAGAGGTGGTCCCATAAAAAATATTTTGAAATCAACTCAGCACTTTTCAAGAAAAATAAAAAAACAGTTTTAAAAAATCACTGTTATATAACCTTCCACTATATATTTTTAATTATGGTTATCTAAAATCTCCATAGTAACTAAATCTAAATTATAACAAAAATAATTTACATACACAATCAACTATCGTGTTTTACCTCGATAAGCGGAATTCGTAAATAAGTCGAACGAAATCTACTGTCGGAAGTACATTACACCTCAATTAGTCGATTTCCGGCAAAAAAGTGAAAAATTGTGTAAATAAGTCAAACTGACAGTAGGTATCAAAAGTGAGGACTTCTAGGACCACCTCTATCAAACGAACTATTAGAAGTCATCGCCTTTATAGCTCGAACTCAAATTAAAAAAATTGTATGGGTAATTTGTTTTCCTGTTTCCCGTCATTGTTAACCTTTTCCTTTCATAGTTACACCAGTCACTTATTGGTTATTTAATCGAGTGATTTTACAATGGCTACTGAAAATTCTTTCGATTAACAAAAAGTAAATACTGATTTGCAAAGTGGAGAAAGGAGTAAGAAGCTGAGCGTTTGTTGCTAGTGAATTCCGAATTCCGCGTAGTTCTTTTTCAACTTTCATAAAGAATAAAGAAAAGATCGCCACTTGTGGAAGGCGGTAAGTCTACTTTAAGGTACTGTCAGAAAAAAGGGCAGTTCAATTGATAGTTAATATGAAAAGTGGTACCGGGTATTTAATTTTATGTATCAATGACTTTATATGTATGTACAAATAACATACATATTTGTATCATATTGTATGTTTTATTATCCATATTAACTATTGTGATATATTTGTAATATACATATTAAAGAAAAAAATACGTAATGATTTCAACTCCAATTTTGTGTTCAATTTATTAAAAAAAAAAAAAAAAAAAAAAAAAAAAAAAAAACGGTGTTTGAAAAAGAGTTTTCCCTAATGAATGAGTATGTTAGAAAATATATTAATATTCGTAAAAAAAAAAAAAAAAAAAAAATTCTGATCTGAATATCTACACGATGTATCGGTAACCAAAAATATCAATATATCGTGATTTTTTTTTTCTTCTATGATACGCCACATTAACCTTCCTCCGGTCGCGCTGTTGGATTTTGTACAACACTCGGCTCGTTCTCACTCTCCCTCTCTCGCTTCAGGGAAAAATGGCTTTAGTTAATCCTCCAGATACTCTTCTATTTGCCACTCGTAATTTTTCAATGTGGTAGGAGGGAAGTACAACAAGCGCCCGCTCTCATTTTGGTGTTTTCTCGTCCCTTTATCGGCAGTCAGCTGGATTTGATATAATGTTAGTAGAATTCTTATGCATTTTTACTTTTTTTTTGTATTAGTCAGCGAATTATTAATTATTCGGAATGTTTGGATTAGTTGGAAGCCTACAAAATTGGAATGTATCCCTCGAATTTAACAGAAATAGACGAGGAAGAAAAAAGACAATTAAATAAAGATTTGGAATTGAGGGAAGAGGAAATTGAAAATGTTCTAGATCATGATATAGAAACCTATGATGAGGGTAGTGATGGAGATGACGTGGGGGGGGGGGGCAGGGGATATCTACATTTTATTTTTAAAAATCATTCTTCAAAATTATTTGTTTATAATAATTGATCATAAAAACAACCAGTTTAGACCTAGAAATAATTATATTTAACTGTATTATTGTAAATAAAAATTTATCTAGTTATACATTTGTTTTTTTATTATTTTCAATCATACACATATTTAAATTTATGTACAAAATAATATTATCTTAGGTAATATTTTGCACATATACTCTACTTTAAATGTAGAATGGTCAAAATAGTTTATTTAATAGATTTAATACAAAATTTGGACGAAAATGGATAAAAAAAACAGGGTGTTGTCGTTTGTACAACGTGCGACCGGTGAGATGTTAAATAATCCAATCACGTTACAATGATATTCCTGTTTATTTTATCGTTTTAGTTAATTTAAGTAACGATTGGACCTTTGCTACTCTAAATTCGTCAAACCTTGCAGATTGATTTCGATGGTTCACTTACAGTTTCACATTTATCTATAGCTCTTTCCTATAACAGCACCTATAAACTTCTACTTCTGTACTTTTAAGCCGGAAAGTATTGTTCAGTGTGCTATATTGATATCGTTTTATTTTTTATTATGTTATCAACATAAGTTTCAACATTAATTTAGTATTTTATACATGTTTCTTTATGCCAATTTCCCTAATGTGAGGAATTTTCCTTCAATTTAGCTCCCACTCATAGTCATCAGCAAATTGTAGGAAAAGTAACTATCCCAATTTTCTTTTTTTCTTTACTTATTTCCTTTTGGATGACGATTCGTCCAGCTTTAGAATATAATCGGTCTATTCCGACCGAAATAGAAACAGTAGGAACAAATTGCCTGTCCAACCTACATAAAATTGGAAATATTGTATTAAAAACATAAAACGTTGACAACTTTCCCTTATTTAAACCAATTATTATAAGGTTTTGTTACTTTTTTTTGTTTTTTATTATATGTAGCTGCATGTTGGAGCTATATAAAACTGAGAAAACAATGTAACATAAGGTAAGTATCTATATATCGAAATATCTGAAGAATAAATATTGGATTATCTAAAGAAAAATATCGAAACTTCGACTTATATCTATACCCATTCCTAGATGTACCCCATAATAATTTATAGTTTATCGTTACCAGAGGATGCTCTATCTGAATATCCGAAAACGAAGTAACATGTATTAAAAAAATAGGAAAAAATTTTCTTGGATTTTGTATCTTTAGAATATATTTAAAAAAAAAAAAAAAAAAAAAAAAAAAAAAAAAAAAAAAAAAAAAAAAAAAAATTGGCATTTTTACATTTATATCTTACTTTGATATACAGTAGAAACTCGATATAACGAACCTCAAGGGGAACGAGCAAACTTTGAATTATCGAGGATTTAGATATATCGAGGTTCGATTTATTGAGGTGATTTCTGACTGACTTCGATATATAGAGGTTAAACGTTTATAATAAAATACTCAGTGTAACTATAAAAACTATGTACATATTTTATTGAAATAATAATAATAATGAAAGAAAAATTATTAAATTCGTGAAAAACTTAAGCGGACCTTTGGAAAAAATAGTAGTTTGTCTACCTGAAAACGACACATTGTATAAGTCGATATCTTAGAACTTGGGCCCTTTTAACCTCTTTAATAATGAAAAAGGTTGATATTCATACTTCAGCCTATTTTTCAAAATTTTGGATAAGGTGTTCGCTGGTATTCCAAACATTTTTGCAATATTGCACTTTCTGCCAACCCCGGCATTTACGGCTTGAATAATTTTCAATTTTTCTTCACACGAGAGGATTTACGCTTTACCATTTTGGAGAATAAAAAAAATATTGTGGAACAACAGAAAACGGAACGTATCGCATAATTGTTTTATCAGAAACTGAAACAAATGTCAGGATTTTTGTAGAGGTGCGGTGTAAGTTAAGGAATATTCGAATTCGATATATCAAGGTCTTCTTAACCAATCATTCGATATGTAGAGGTAAAAATAACATAGAAATGATAGACAGATTCAAGGGGAATAGAAAAACTTCGATTTATCAAGGAATCCGCTATATCGAGGTTCCACTGTATCTATAAGTTCTTACAACAACCTTACCGATTTCACTTGAATTCTTAATTCGACACAAACAAAGTTTGTTCAACATTTTTCATTTTGAAGAAGTGTTGAAATCATCACAAAAGCTTTTGTACCGCATAACGTCGAAATTTTTATACTTAATAGTTTTAAATGTTATAATGTTGACTTAACGATGTTAAAAGGTAATGAATTTACTGAACTCCACTTAAGAAGACAACTAAGGGGATTTGTTTATTTTATGATGCAATCCATATGCACCAAGCTTAGCAGGATTAGAGCTGTAAAGTAACATGTGATAAAAGTATAAAGGCAACTTAATAAATCGATTGGTGCTCACAATCGATAAATAGACATTTTATGCAGTGGTAGAAATAGACAGTAGGGAGCAGGGGTAGATACGCCAAAGAATACAGTTACCAAAAAAATTACTTTCGTACCAAAAAATATTTAAAAAATATATATACTTCCATTGTGTAGATTATAACAAACAGTAATAAAGAAGTGAATAAAGTAATAAGTATAAACATAACTTATAAGAAGCCCTATGATTGATTATAAAAAATGGCAAGAGGGTAGGTCTCTAAACATTGAGAATAAAATTAGCCCAGAAATACAAATTAAAATAATGGCTGGAAACATATGCCTACTGTTAAAATCCAAAATTTTCTCGAGAAGAACACAAATTATACTTTATCACTCATCCGACCTGTGGTCACCTATAGCTCAAAACCTGGTGTCTGCGACGGTTTTCCAGCGATTTAATGTTTTTAAAAGAAAAATAATAATAAGAATATATAGTGGAATAAGGGTTGATAGAAGATGGAAAGTAAAAAGTAATGCTTAAATCGCAGAGATACTAAAAAATAAGGATACTGTCAACTATATGAAATAGACTGCGATAGGCCGGCCATCTATTTACAACGATTATTTTGATTGAGTATATGGAATAAGCAGCAACGGGTATTAGGATGGCGGGAATTCCAGGGAGGTGTGAAATGGGCATGAATGAAACGTTCAAATACTTTAGTACAATAAAAACGGAATTCATTGAGCTGTGAATGAACTCAGGACTTGAATTTAAGGTTTTAAATAAAAGAGCATTCGTGTTTCATTAAGTTGTATCTCAGAGTCCTTCACACAAACAACTAATTTCTGAACAATAGTTGGATATTAAGAACAGGAAAAAAAAAAAAAAAAATATTCTTAGTAAATAAAGTTGTTTTTACTTACTTTTCTGTTGTGTTTCCGCTTTATTCACTGGGAGTTGGCGAACCAGATAATAATCATTGCCTGAGGAAGAAAGGCAATAAATAAAATTTTTTTATTAATTTGATGGATAAATTAATTTTTTTGAAATATTAAATATAAACAAATAATTTTAAGAAAAAGTATGTATTTATGTATAATATCTAAATACAAGGGGGGAGGGACTCAATGGCCTCAGCACGCTAAGTCCTGTAGATCGTGGGTTCGAATCCCACAGGGGCGGGTTAAAATGTATTCTGTGGCGAACCCACGAATAAATATTGATCTTCACACTCTGGATAGAATAGGTTGGTAACCTGTAGGATAACTTGTCCTTCCTGCCCTAGTTGGAGTAGATAAGGTCGCGATGCCATAATCTTTTTTGACAACTTTTATGATAGTCCAAAAGTTAAGTAGAAAGCAACTTGAAGAACTACCGGGCTTGATTTAGCTTCCGTTAGTCGCGTGCCCAATATGAACGAGAGTTGTCGCGTGGCACCTGTGGTGTGCTTTTACCCTTCTTCGATAAAAAAAAACTTAAAATTTATTTTATTTTTGGTTTTAAGAGTATATAAAAATATATTAAGTCGCCAATTAATATTAATCATCCAGTGAAGTCATGCTGAATTCTAGAACCAAAATAATACTGTGGTGTATCGATGTGTTTCAAATGGTGTTTTGATATGCTGTGGACCAGAAACTTTCAGGGTGGAATCGGGTTAGGTGCTAACACTTGAAATGAATTCTGGTAAAGGCATACCTGAAGTATTGCCCTCCCCCCCCCCCCCCCCCCCCCCCCACTAGCCTGCTACGGCCAAGATACGGACAAAACAATTTCATCATACACCTAACAGGATCACGCGACTAATGGAAGGTTAAGTGTGTTTATTATGGAAAGAAAAGCATCTAATAGGCTGTATAAAAAAAAAAATGACCGTTTCTTAAACAAATATTTGTATTATTATTTCTTTGATATATAATACAATTAATACGCAAAGTATAGTTCATTGTTATCTACCGTCATTACCCATCTGCTAGCCAATTGCTCGATTCTCAGCTTCGAAACCTCAAAAAAAGTTGACAACAAAATCCATGAGAGACTGAGTGGGTCCTCCTCTTGTAAGTTATATACGTGTTGTATGGAGCAGGTGTTCAAAGAGGAAACTCTACTTTTTCTTGAGAGGACACATCTACGGAGAAAACCCTTACCTATGTAAGAGTCAACACACAAATGAAGATTTAATGTTTTGATTAGAGGGAATAAGTTTGCAAGTAAATGTTTTAGGAGCGGTTGAAGGTAGAGAGGTGGAGAGGACATTACAATTATTGCGGCGGGGAGAAAGGACGACCTGTTGCTGCCTCTATCGGCTTTACAAGCCTTCAACAAGCTCTTTATCCCTCCCTCCACTTGTCCGCATTTATTATACATCCTCTCATATAGTCCTGTCTTCTCTCCTCTCCGGTTATTTCCATCTCTCCGCGGACAAATTGAATTGAGAAACAACCCCTAAAGCGCTCCCTCTTTTGTAATATAACATGTATTCGATTATCAAATAAAAGACCTTTTTCTGAAATAAAAAAAGGCTTCTGGATTGTAAAAGAAAAAAAAAATTGTTTAATGTCGGTTACAAAGTAAAATAAAAATAACTCAATTTAGTCCGAGTGAAATAATGTTATATAGAAATATATAAAGAGAAATTGTTTATAACTGATTCAATTTGATTCCCTTCGAAAATAATAATAAGAAATTAGTATATATAAACTCGCGACACGATTAACCGAGCCTTATATTTTGTTTTTATGTTATTTTCATATCCATACAAGACTTAAAATAGGATAAATTGCTCGTCGCTTTCTACTACTCAAACATTTACAAGACAAGCATTCACAGCTCTGAATAAATTACAAAAGACCTATTTTCATGACAATAATTAGACCCTTTTGGACATACCGAGTTGAGCTTTAGGCTCCACTAAACCTTCTGATTCTTCCCGTATCCATTCCTAAAATTCAGAATCTTCCGTAAAACCCTCAATGCTCCTTATGATGTCACAAACAAACTTATCTATAAAGAACTTAATGTTCCATATATTGCTAATTTAGCCCAAACCAGATGCATATAAATTCATTATACACTCCATACCCACCCGAATCCACTAGTCTCCAAACTTGCTTCACACTTGCATCTAAAAAGAATAAGGCAAAGAGACCATCTAGTGTATAATCTTTTATTATACATGTTATTGTAATATTTTTCCTCAAATTTACTTGTCTTATATAACGAATTCTTTTTTGTGTATCAATTCCCTGAGAAAATTTCAAATCTTTACGAGATATGTCCTTTGCATAAGTGTTACTGAGCATAAAATCAGACTGCAAATTGTATTAACATTCATTATAGATACCATTTTTTTTTTAAATTTTATTATGGCGCAACAACCCGGCTACGGGTCTTGGGTTTAGTACTTCGGTTAGGATGTACTGTTACTGAACCAACGGTTGTGAAAAGAAGATATTTGGCCAGAATTCATGCTCAACCATGAGGTTTTTCCCCCAATTAAGGGTACCCACATTATTAGAGGCTTGGTGTGCCCCAGGAGGGTGTCGCCCGACCTCGAATTCGATCCACGACCGAAATACCAGATTATAAATTGTCTGCCTTCAGTCAGAATCGAACTTGGGCCCAGGACCATGGTAGTCAAGCGTCTTACCCACTGAGCTACCGTGCCTCCCTATATATATTACGGATACAGTTATAAATATCAATAAATAGCTTTAAAAAAATTAGAAAACAAGCGCAGTAATACGGAAACAAGGGCCGATTACGAAACAGTAAATAAAATGAGATTTGGAATCTGACACAGAAATGTTTCCCCAAAATATAACAAACAACGCTGTATATTGAACAACTCGTGTAAATAATTAATTGACCCTTAAAGAGCCGTTTTATTACAATTATTATAAATCTGAGTAGGAAAGAGTACCAGTTCATTCCAGCTAAAATCTCCCAATGGAAATTGTTTAAGACAAATCTCCAAATAACAAAAATACAAACCAACATAATTACTTAAGTTTGTATTTGTTTTTTCTCGGGAGATAAATGAAGAAGAAGCGGTAAGGCAAGCCATTAAATTAGTGGAAAGGGTGCCGCTAAGTAAAAGAATGAAAAGATTAATTTTGAAATCTCTCCGGACCGAAAAGCGACTAGGGAACAACATTATTCTCCATCCCAGTGCCCTTCCAATTAAAAGGCCAATTAAGTAAAGGGACTGAAAACAAATGGCCCATTAGCCGTTATTGTAATGCCTTGCTCCTATGAAATGGATTCTTATGAAGGCACGATGTTGCTGGTAGGAAGCACGCAGCAGTCAGCGGGCGATCTAGGTGCCATCCACAATCTGAAATTGAGTCTATATTAATAAATACAATATAAATGTTTTCTAAGAAACTTTATTCGTGAGTTTCGCTTAAAGAAATATACGATTACCAAAAATAATTGCCATAGATATATCTTTTGATTGGGGGGTCATAAGTTTTTTTTTACCACCAAAAATCTAACACGTTACTCATTCTGTTGGTTCTGCTCGGATCGAAAATTTGACCACAGTTTCCATATCAGAAATTTGATGAAGAATATTTTTTGTTATGTAACATTTGTCGCTAGGACCTATCGTTAAGGAGCTATATTGGTTTGAATGAAAGAAAAGTCAAGCTGAAACCCCTACTTTCGCTCAACATTGTTTATTTGGATATGACAGGACTGGCGTGTTCATAAGTCCAGCTGACGAATACATTGGCGGGCATGCCACTCAACTTAAAGAAGCCACCTAGCTTACAGATTGACATATCCATGGTCTATAGTTTTTCCCAGTCAGGAAAAAATAAAATTTATATATTAATTCTAATAAAATATATAATAAATTAATGACTCAATATTTGTTAAATAGGTATAGAGAAATTTACATATAAACCCTGGATTACAAATTTGAAACAAAGGTAATATTTTCATATCTTAAAGCAAGTTCAGATGCATTGGTAATAATATTATTTTTGAAATTTTTAAGGGCTTTTATTAATGTAAGTCATCGTGCTATAAAGTACTCATTCAAACGTTATTCAATGAGAAATTAGGGCAAATTAAATTCAATAAAAAGTTTAAAATAGAAGAAAATAATTGATGGAATGAATAAATAATAAAAAAAATTAACAAAATAAAATAAAACACATTCATACTTATTAAAAATATTTACATTGAGCTGGAGATTTTTAAACCACCTTTCCTGTACCTTATATAGGAAAAGCCAAAACACTAGTAGACTCGAGAGCATAATTTTATTCGCATCATACCTCCAAAACTCCTATCGTCTCTAAAATTTCTATCATACCACTAAAATCTAATTATGTTTAAGATTATATATTATAACATTTTTATTTATATTTATCAATATTTATAATTTGTTTCCACAATAAAGTAACCTTGCAAAGTGTTCATATTTTTCTAAGGGTTCCATATCTTCATTCATTTCACATTCAACAAAAATAAATATATTATGTTCATTTACTAATACTTTTTTTATTAACTAAAAACTATTTATTAATAAATTGAACAATTATTGAATAATTATTTATGCTATAGAAAAAGAGTGAGAAATAAATAGAAGAAAGAAAAAAAATATTAGAAAAAGAAAACGACTGAAATATTAATAATAAAGATTTATATAACCTGTAGGATAATGAAAAAGTTTGAATTATAATAAAATTAATAATGAGAAGAATGAAAGAGGAAGAAAGAAAAATTATACCAAAAAATAAAAAAGGTAGAAGAAGTATGCTTATAAATAAGTAGTTTAAGTAGATTCAAGTTCCTTGTAATTTGTGTAATTTTTATTTTATACCTTTTTTTATATACTTAACCAACTTCCAATCATTGAAGGTTCAAAAAGTCTTAGGATAAACCAATGTTATGTCTACTCTAATACTTTTAAGTCACATAAAAACCTTAGAAAGTTGATAATTATTCTTTAGTGATGAATAAAAACGAATAGCTTTAGAAATCTCAAGGAGCAATTATTACCATATCTAGGCTGTTATACAAAGTTCCAAAGTTTCATATGAATATATTTTCTAGTGTGTCGGTATTGAACATCCGAGTTCCCTTAGCTTTTTGGTCTTTAATAAACTGTCGATTTTTTTATTGACGAACTTCCTCCAGTTTAAAAACGAGGCATTCGATCCTTGGATGCTTTAACGAATATATCATCCCTCTAATCCTCCATGAAAATCAGCCCTGGAAATATTGCGACCAGTTAAAAACAAAAAAAAAAAAAAACTACGGACGTTTGATATCCATCAAGCTGGGCTGTTGAACGCGTAATAAAATCAAAAGAGGTTTACTCCAACCACTGTCCATTAATCGTTGGAACAGGAGACGTTGTCGTCAGCTGGCGATTTGTCACCTGGCCCTGATACAGCTGTACCTGGCCACGTTATTGCATTAGCAACTCTGCCTCTTGGGGACTTCTCCACCTGCGGTTTATGTTTAATGAAGCTGTCACAATTAAGGACGTTCCACATATGTACTTTATGTTTGAATAACTAAACAGGAAAAGCAAGAATCCTAATTTAATTTTTTTTTTTTTCCCCAATTCATCTCGTATCCAATCCTTACTATCCAAAATCCATAGAAAAATCCTAAATGCTCCTTACTTCGTCACAAACAAACTTATCCACAAAGATCTTAATATACCTTACGTTTCTGACTAAGCTCGAACTAGATATCTATTCTTTCATAGCAAACTCCACAATCATTCAAACCCATTAGTATCACAACTTACATCTCATTCCATTCCAGATAACCCTCCGAGGCGTCCGAAATGAAGATGGCCTCGAGAACTTATAATATAGTACCTCATTATGTAGAACCTTTATAAGTGCTGCTACCAATGGGCAGTTGCTTTAAAAACAAGTGAAGTTTCATTTTTATCATTATCACCGTATTTACTTGATGTATAATATATTTGTATCTACAGTTGTAAATTTCAATCAAATAAATTAAAAAAAAATATATATAGTTTTGTTTTTCACTTCCTCCTGCTTTTATCTCAAAAACTATGAAGAATGGACCCTTTTGTGAAGTTTATTCACCCTAGTTTAATTTTTCCTTTTTATTTAAGGTTTCTTAACCTTCCACCGGTCGCGCCTTTGTATTTTGTTCTCTCTCTCTTGCTTCCGGCGAATTTCTCGGAAAACTGGCTTTAGCTATTTTTCGAGATAATCTTCTATTTGCCAACGATAATTTTTCACTGTGTCAGGAGGGATAGTTTCCTGCTGGAAGATATTGCTCAAGTTTAGCGGGAGCTTGACGAGGAAGAAATATAATAAAAATTTAAAGAAAATAAATTCGGATTTGAATGAAAAGGAAATAGAAAATGTTCTAGATCATGATACAGAAACCAATGTCGAGGTTGTTGATGACATCGCAGGGTGATTTTTAAATATATAAAAATCATTCCTAAAATAAAAATTGTTTTTAATAATTGTTCACAATACAACCATTTTAGACATGGTTAAATAATTATATTTAACTATAATATTGTAAAAAATATTTATCTAGTAATATATTTAGTTTTTATAATTTTCAATATAAAAATATTTTCATTTAAGTTCAAAATATTATTCTCTCGGGTAATAGAGAAGAGGATGATCAGAGTTTTAATGATAAAACATTTGATTCAACACATTAAATATAAAATTGGGACGAAAACGGATAAGAAACAGGGTGTTGTACTTGTTGTATTAATTTTGCTAATGTAGACAAAACAATTGAAAGGTCAGGTGGAGGACAATTGTTAGCCAACCAAAACAAATGGGAATTACAGGTCGGGAATATCAAGTAGCAACTAACAGAGGTACTGAGACTATCCCCCTAGCCTACCTTTGCAGACTCTAGGCTCTTCATATTCATCCATGCCAAAACAAATACACAGTAGCGATGTTAAGAGCTGTCTAAGGACTTTTGTCATCCGCGCGACCACTCGAGAGTTAAGAATAACAACCAATGAATTATAAAAAGTAAATCACATCTGGCCAAGATATTTCAATTCATTAATTTAAGAAAATCATGAATTACTTGCCATTCTTCGGAAATTTTTTATTCGTAGACTAGTTTCGAATGTTAAACGTCTATCATCAGTTCTAAAAAACGCAATTTCAAAACATCAGCACTTGGCTATATAGATTGTATATATTAAATTTTTCAAAATGTAAGACAAGAAATCATGTTGATGCAAACCAAAGGAAAATGCAAGAAGGGCTTCTAAAAGATATCAGTACTTTCTGCGAAATGAGTTTAAAGGAACACAATTATAACGTTACATTTTTACAATTAAAGTTACAGTCAGGTAGATGGGCAGCCCTTTAAGTTTTCCTTTAACTGGTCGGTTTAATTTTCCTACAGGAAATTAATTTAAAATGGGACTATTGGAAATATTTATTCGGTCATGTAAACGAAATTCTGTAAACGATTTTATTATTTCTGTTTCGTAAATATTTAATTTCAGGCTGCTCTAGGTCCCTGATATCTTTTAGAAGACCTGGCAAAGTTGATACTCACCTTTTCCCCTTATGGTCACTATCAACATGATTTATTGATATATGATATATAGTAATATATGTAGGAAAGTGTTGATGTTTTGGTTTTTTTTTTTTTTTTTTTTTTTTTTTTTTTGTTTTTTTTATAACTGAATATGAATGTATGACATTCGAAACTAGTCTTCGAATAAAAAGTGAAAAATAATTCATCAATCCTAATCGGCTAGTGAGTTCAAAAAAAGAAAAAAAACTAATGGCACGAGGTGATACATATTACTGATTTTAAATTAAACTACAATATCAAACCTTTATATTGTAAAAATAATATGTTCAAAGTTTGAGTAAATAATATTTATTTGTGATGGTAAAACTAATAAAAAAGCAAAATTTCTTATTTTACACCGACTACATCTCTAAAACTATAGCGGCATCCAAAATAAATAAATAAATAAAATGTTTTTCTAGAGAATTATTTTTTTATAAATATAGTTTTCTTCTTAACTCGATATTTAAGGCAAAGTGTAAGCAATGACCTTTAAATGACTCTCTCCCTCCCCCTCCCGCTCATCCCTCCTCACCTTAGGGGATTCTTAGTATATTGTACAAGATACTCAAATCAGCAATAAATTTCAAAATCCCCCTTTTTACAGATTGGTCTATAAAACTAATAAACTAACCCCCCTGCTCTCTCTATTAAATATGGTAATTATATTCACAATATTAACGAGTAGATACTATTATATGTTTATTTGAACCCTCCGACATTTTTACCGCTCGGATGCGCTTCGTAAGTAGAGAACGCCTTTAAACGCCAATGGCATTCAGCTAGAGTGGCTATAACTGACTGGTAACTAGTTTTATACTAATTATTAATTAAATTATAAATGTTTTCTGGCCCTTATAATATTGCCTCGTATAATTAATTCAAATAATTAGTAACGTCAACGTTAAAGAATGATCAAGAGGATATTATGCTATAGAAACTTTTATTAATAGTTATAGAATTTATTGTAGGTGGATCCACAAAATTCGTCTGCGGTGAATCACAACTGTGTTGAGTAAGATTGTGTAGGTAAGAGTGGAAAAGATGACTAAGAGAACCCTAAGACACTCTCCTCCCCTCCCCTCTCTTCCTCGGGTTTATTTTATATGATTAAGAACGGGGATCACTCATCCAACTCCTTTTACGTCTTCTGCCAGTGTTTTCTCATCTCAGATTCATGTCCGAATCTTGTTTAAATTTATTGTTTTATTAATCGCTTATTGATGCAAAAATCATTTCGGAGGTTTAGGTTAATTTTGCTAGTTAGATTAACCAAATTTAAATGACGTTCGATAATAAAATTAAAAAAAAAGAAAGAAAGTGAAGTCTTAATAAAACATAAGAAAATATGTTTATAGGGCAACCGTTTTTCATAAAAAAAAAACACTTTTTAATAATATGAAATATTGAACTACTAGTACCTACTATGAAATTGTAAGACATGAGTGTACTAATTTTTGTAACGAATGTAGAAATGATGCGGGACGAGAAATTATTATCAACCTCGAAAAAATAGAATGAACCAAAAGGGTTTATTTTTAAGAAGAGGTTGAATAAATAAGAAGTCAGTGGGGTAAATAATGTGATGATGCTTTATTGTTTATTTTATGTCTGGATAGGCCATGAAGTGATACTGCATAAGAAAAAGTATTATCTCGTTAGCTTTATTAAAAACCGTCAGTGAAGTTATTATTGCATATATTTAAAAGAAGGTAGTTTTTCGTGGGGAATATAGGAGAGTAAACTTACCCCTCGACATGAAGTGACGAAAACATCGAAATAATTTGAGAGAAGGTAACAATCGAGAAAATGGTATTTCGGGCTGATTCATCCTTCAATGTCGTTATCCAATTTATTTTCAAATCGAGGTAACGGTATCCAGAATTCTTGACATTTTTTAATACTAATATCCAATTTCTAATTAAAATATTTTAGTAAAATGTATAATAAATTGGCATTATTTTTATCTCCCTCCCTTCCTATTTATCGGTATATAATATACTAGTTTTAATTCGTTTTGAATCCAGATTCAGGAAGATCTGGATTCATTAAATAATAAAATAGTCTGTGATTACACAATAAATGAATTTCCTTATTTATCTTTATACTCGTTTATTCGATTTCCTACGGATACCAGCTCTATCCAGTTCTGCTCTCTTCAGAAAATACAAAACCAAATTATTTTTTATTTTCACCTATATTACGTTTAATCGTGCGTGTAATGCGCGTAAAATTTAAATATTCTCACAGAGAATAAATGGAAGATTATACAAGGAAATAAATAGTTGGAGGGGGAGGGGGGGGGGGGCGGATTACAAACAACTGTTAATATCCATGGGCTTGGTTGCTAAGTGATCCTAGATTGTGTCGTAAATTACTAAAATTAAACTGAGTCATAATAAGGCAGTGAAGGGAAGTGCTATTAGGATGATGGGCCCCCTTAAAAATATGAGTTAGTGCCAGAAACAGAAGGAACTAATGGCAAAAAGTTTTGTATTATTTAATCCATAAAGCTATACAACTTTTGCAGCATTTACATATTGAAAACATGGCCGTATCTTCTCATTATTGTATTAGTTTTCATTAACGATTGTCTGTAATAATTTAATACAAAAAAATTGTTGGATACAGTCAGAATAAAACTAGTTATGTTGATAATTGCAAAGCATGGCTTTAATGTTCCCAATAATCATAAAAACCACAACTGACTTTTTTAACTAAGTACTAATTTTACAGAGAAATTCATACTCTATTATATCACTGAATTGTACAAAAATATTTTCTAATCCCTGTTTAAATGAAGTATGATTGAATTTTGTAACTCTTAATTTAATTTAATGTTATTCTTACTACTACCATTATTTAATTATTTTATATTTTTTTATTAATATATTTCACTTTTATATTGTTTATTATATATTATTTATGTATAGCATAGTTCCTTTCTCTTTTAATTTTTCTTTATTCTCTTTTATTTTTTTTTAAATAAAAATAATTTATCAATGTATTCATAAAGCCATCCATCCATCCATCCATATTACCCATATTATCCATATTACCCATGTTTGTGACAGATGGTAATAATTACTCAATGAAAGTTTAAAAAAACAAAAAAAACTTTTGACAAAATAATTATTTTGAATTTTTTTAAGACCTATTATGGTACTTAGAAAGTAAAAGAATTAATGGGTCAGATATGAGTGTTGAGTTTGTTCAAGTGAGTTCATCATTTTAACTCAAATTTAATGAATATTTCTCATGTTTTTAAAATATATAAATCAGGCCTACAGGAACCCTAGAAGGGATTAAGAACTAAGCTAAATATAGACCTTATGGTTTGTACTTAGCACTTTCCACCTGATTTATACCTTAAATCAATTTATTTTAGGTTTGATTTTACCAAAAAATACACCTTTCACCCCAAGCCAATTGTTTGTTTGCCAAGTGAACATTTGGTGTAATATGCCATATTTGATTTGCTAAAGAATAATTAATTCATAAAAAGGAAAAATGTCTGTAGTTATGATAGTTAATTTTATCAAAATGTAGTTTCTTACATATAAATCCTGATATTGTGTATGTGATCTCTAGCAAATTTACTTTCTGTATTGATATTAAAAAGTAAAAAACAGTTAATTGACTAACCGAATTATCATATGAAAATATTAATTAATGAAAATATTAACAATTAATAGCAAGCAAAATTGTCATTGTTTAATCATTAATTTAAACATATAGAGTTTAAAAAAAATTATGTTATTATTCATACCATATCTTATATCACATGTATCATATCATCATTCATTTGTAGTTCAAACCAAGAATATAATATAATGTAACACATATCAAGAATACTAGTAAACATAAATTTTTTACACCAGGTTGTGTCCTAAGTCTTAAATGATTTTCTTCCCTTGATTTTTTTTTTTTTTTTTTTTTTCATTTTCTGAATAATGGTTAAAATTATTAAGAAACTCTACAGTCATTTATTAAGCATTACATGGACATAGGTTTTAATAATAAAATTGTCGACAACTGGGACAATATCCAAATAGAAAAACAATTGGGAGCAACAGGCAGGTAAAGCGTGCTGAGGAATAATTGTATTCATTTATTCTAGGACAAATTTTCCAGTTTTCAATATAAATATATATGTTTAGGTCAGATATCAGAATTTTCACTTTACATTTAATATGAATGCTTTCGTTTTATATTTGAAAAATAGGTTATACAAAGAATGAATTCATATCATTCATGAAAATTAATATAAACTTATCTATATTATATGTATTTACTTTGACAATTTAAAGGTTAACGCGATAACAACAATCTTAAAAATTAGTTTATTTCTAGTTTTTAGATTTTCGAATATGTAAATTTCCATCTTAAATTTGTATTTAACCTACATTAAAATTATTATTCACACTATAGCATATGTTATGAAATATGCTCTTACCTCTTAGTAGTTTAGAAAAATCAAACTATGGACTATCTAAACTATAAAATACAATTTTTCTTGTTATTAGAATCAAAGTTATGATCACCATAAATTTCTAAAATCCTTGTAAAATTAAAGATAAGTAAATACAAAAATTCGCTGGGACAGATACTAATAATACATATTTATAGTGAAATATAAAATAGAATCACATAGATTGCTTAAAAATTCAAATTTTACAGTTAATTAATATTTAAACTGGAAGTTTTCTTATGGAAGTGAAAATAATAATTTTTTAGATAAAAATAATTTAATAGTCATATGAACATTTCAGTGTGTAAAATTATTTCATATCAATCATTGTGTAATAGAAAATATGGTACATTTTTAGCAGTTATAATAAGTTAATTTATGATTGATCAATTTGAATAAAAATATTATAAATTAAACAATGGCCTCAGTTGCTTTGGGGAGTTTAACAGTTTATTGGTTAATGACTTTAGCTATTAACATTTTGATATCCTGAAAGTTTTGATTTAAAATTTAGTAGAATTGTGGATGATCACTATGAAGAATTTTTGGAAAACTTGTTTCAAAATGAATTAATTGACTTGACTTTATTTCAGAGAAATGTAAAATGACTTCCACGAAACTACATGCAACCTTCATAAAAACTCACTTTTAACAATTTTAATGAGATATTTGATGTGAATACTTATTATTATATTTAATGATTAGTGATTACCTTTTTACTTGATTGATTCTAATGAACTTTGCTATCAAATGTTTTGTTTTGTTATATTAATTGTACTAAAGTTTAAACTATTAATAGTTTTTTAATTGTAATATAAGCTAAGATTATATTTGAATAATCAAGTATTTTTATATCTACCTGTTTCCATTTTTGATAATCTTCTCCTTAAACACATGCACAGATACAGACAGGAAAGCACACAATACTAAAAACCAAAAGTAATAATAACATGCAATCTGTATAAATGTTTCGAATGTATTTAAAAAAATGGTAATTAATCATCCGTTATTAATATACCAAAAAAATTGTTAGTTATTACTATATTCTGTTATATTTATAAATGGATAAACATGAGTGAATAAATATATCCATAATACTTATGTAATATAAGGATAAAAAAGAATAATTCTTACCACAGAAGGAAGGTTTTCAGTTACAGAAAAACTGCAAATAAATTGAATAATCATATATTTGCTAAACGGACTGTAGGTAGTGAGGGGTAGAAGGGGAACAGCCAATGAGAGTGCAGCATTCTATATAACCTAATTATCTGCCCGCTACTTTTTGTCTTTCCTTTTATTAGTCTTCTACAGTTCGGGCCTCTATCGGTTCAGATTATTTATTGTATGTTTAAAATGTGCTGTGTTGTTTTTTAAGTGTAATCAGTGAGTATGATTTTTCCTGGGTACGTTAAATTTCTATCGAAATGTGTCGGATAGCAAAAAAGAGAAGACCGTTATTTCAAATAGAAGGGCTACGTAACTGGCAAGCACTACAAAATAAATGGTAACTACATAAGCATTAATTGTAACGAATAATTGATGATGAAGGTGTGCGATTACTATTTGAATTGAAAAATCACTTAAAAATGCTGTGTTAATTATATTAATAGTTAAGATTTTACGATCATTTAATAATTTTTTAGTAAAATCATACATTTCTGGATCTCATTTTCATTAAAGTCTTCTAACTGAAAAAAAAAAGCTCAGAACTATCATTCCATACGTAGCAAAGTATACTATAAGCATAGAATTTCATAATTGTTATTTAAATACATAATAAAAGTAAACCTCAGGGTCACACATTCAGGATATTAAACAGGTAGCTGGTAGATAAATTAAAATGGCTGCCATTTTGTGTTCATTATTTATGTCGATATCCTACTACCTAATAATAATTTTTCAATTGTACTTTTTTAATAACTAATAAAGTTATATGAAACCAAATACAAATATATTCAAATATATTTTCAATATATATTCACTCAACAAAACAGCTGTAATTAATATTTTCTTGGTTCATTAATTTTATTTTGAGTTTTCATCATCTTATGTTTCTTACTGATTGTACTATTCTTAGGATTAAGTTCTAAGCTTTTCTTTCCTATTATAACAGATTACGGTACGATAGTTCTTTTACTTAGGAATAAGTAGTATGCAACACAAACATAATGGATATCTGTTTAATTTAAGAGTTTGTTAAAAAAAAATGGTGGTCACTTGAGGTGTTCGCTTGTAATTATACATGTTACTTCTAAATATAAAATTATAAAATAAATTTACAGCAACACTGTATTGCTAAATGGAAAACTAACCACTGTGTTGGTATGGATTTTTTCTAACATCTTAATTATAAATGTATCTTGCAAATACCTATTTAAAATGTTGAAAATATGGATACAGCATTTCTTTTATGCTAAATAATCTATATCAATGTTTTAATTATAGAAAAAGAGTTATAGATGTATGTATTATAACAAAAAGAAAATTATCCATGATTATTTTACTTATAAATCGTAAAGCATAAGTAGTCATCGAATTAGCATATCAGAAAAAATAAGAGGTATATTCCTCACACTCAATTTTTCTTGCGTTTAATACTTTTTTTTTTTTTAATTAGTATTCGTAAAATTAAAAACATATATGTTGATCCTTTTGTAAGGGTAGCAATGCCACGTTCTTTCAGTTTCCATGATTGAAGTTTCATAATTATCTTAGATGTAAAAGATTGATAAGTAATTAATTGATTAGCAGTTCTTACCTAAGGTTACAACCAATATATATATTTAAGTAGTGTTCCTGGTTTCAAACAGAAAATTTAAATAATTTGTAATAGGAAGAATCATATAAGGGTAAATTTCGCAACACCTTATTTTCTTTCGTGGTTAGCATTATATTTTTATGGTTAGCAACCATAAACTTGAGATGTATTGTAACCTTTAGTTGTTTTTGGGAATGCCAACTCTTATTCCTTAGTAATGTAACCTCCTTAAATTGTTGTTTGTTTCGAAGAATTGTATTCTAAGATAAAATAAATACATATTTTTACTCTCATTAAAATTAAAACAATTGTAACCTGTCCGATAAGGCTTACTTTATCTGTTATTGAGATGATATTGAAATTCTTGCCTGTCAATTCCAGTCGTGGTCTAACTTCCAGGCCACCTTCTGGAAGAAGTTGATTTCCAATAATATCCAGGTACCCATCAAATTGATTTTTACCCTTGCAGAATTAGTAAACGGGCATTCGATATATTTAATCATACATATATCGTTTATTTTAAATGTGGGCGCAAGTTTGACAAGAGGTTTGACGATGTTGGTGCTATGGTAAACAGTTAAGTAATGGACGGTTTATCTAAGTTTAACCTTTGTTGAATTAATCAATTTAACATTAATTATTAATGCTTAGCTATTAAACTTCCTATCTTCAGGTTGATAGTGGCATCGTAAAACACATTTACGAAGGACCCGATTTACCTAAAGGCATACTTGGTACTTAGCATTTTTAGTAGTGTTGTTGGTTTCAAATAGAAAATTTAAATAATGTGGAATAGGAAAAACCATATAAGGATAAGATTCGCCATGCAGGCCTAACGTCAATGGATGGCAGAGAATGACTTAAGCTAGAACTAATCTTGGAAGAAAGGTCTGATGGTCCTGCATTAACTTAAGATTAACTTGGCATGCCTGTTTTGATTCATTAATACATTAACTACAAACACGGGGGGAGGGAGTGTCTTGCCAAATTTTATTTAAAAGTATCCGGGAGAGATCGTTAAAAATATCACTTAAACTTTATTTTCTAATTCAGAGAATAAACGCATTTTTTACAGGGAATTGTAGCATTAGCATTAAGGATTATGTATTTAGGAAAATATATAGACTTACATTAAAATTATTACGAAATTATTACTATATATTAAGTCCATAATGGTTCAATATTGTTGACTGTAGTAATATGGAAGGAAGTAGATGGTTCGCTTGTTGCACAATTATGTTTCATTAATTAATTTCGACATTCCGATAATAATTATTACAATTACGATTGATGAATTAATTGCCACTTCTGTTGGAATTATTTTTTTTTTTTTTTGTAAAATAGTTTTGAATGTCAAAAATTCATTTATAGAAATGAAATATATTGGTACTCACCTGAGGTCAAACGAACTTCTGAAATATATCAAGAGTGGAAGGGGAAGGTAGGTTAATTTTTTTTTTATCTCTGGGCTTTCGAATAATTAGATTTTTCAGTTCCCATTGGAAACAAGTTTAAAATGGGACTATTGGAAATGTTTTTCTCGTCATCTAAACAAAAATCTGGATTGGTTTAGAACGATTTTTTTATTTCTAATGATTCATAAATATTTAATTTTAGGTTTTTTTCTACTTGGTGTATTGTTCACTCCCGAGACTTTTTTTAATTTATAGTTATTTCATTTATATGGATAGCGAAGTTAGAATTTTGGGTCTTATTGTATGCTGTTATATATGTTCTTTTACTGTTTGATTTGCCGATCGTCCAGTTTTCCTCTTGTATTTAACTTCACAGTTATTACATTTTAGTTGATAGGAAAATTTAACCTTTAAAAATTTAACCCTTCACCTTTTACTCTTATATTTCAGAAATCCGTTAGACCTCCTCAAGTGTGTTACCAATATATTTTATTTCTTGTCTTACATTTTTGAAAACTTTGGTTTATATAAATAATCCATGTAACTATGTGTTGATGTTATGGAAATTTTGTATGTTTTAGAACTGATGAATATTTAACATTCGAAACTAGTTTTCAAATAAAATAATGCTAATAGAAGTGGCAATTAATTCATTAATCCTAATTGTGTTGATCCTTCAATAACATCATGGGCACCTCAAGTAATAATTATAGCATTACAATACCATGTCTATTGCAATGATAAGGACCAGAATTTAAATTAAAAAAAAAAAAAAATACTTTCAATGACAGAAAAACAGAGAATGAATTAAAAAAAAAAAACTAAAATAAAAAATACAATTGAGTTGAAAAATATTATAAGATGCAAAGGATCACAATAAAAAATGAAGAGATATAGCCAATGAAAAGAAATGTTATGAACGAATATTTAGTAATCGTAACATTAAAAATATGTAGCTAGATTTAAACTAATTAATTTAGTTGGTTTATTAGTTAATTTAGTTAGTTAGTTTATTAGTTATTAATTTAGTTCTGAATATTTTTTATCAAAATTCATTTTTAAAAAGACTTAGCAAACCTATATTAAATAAATAAGACTGATATAAAATGATCTTTTTTCTATTATTATTTTAGTTTTTACACAATAAATTTCAAATAAGACCATTTAAAAAATATATACATTTTTTTAAACCAAAACCTGATATTAACTTTAGATTATTCATCAATCTTAGGATTTCTATGCAATTTGAAATAAATATATGTCATTTTAAAACGTCTCATTTATATAATATAGGTGAGGAAAATTTTTAAACTAAAAAGTGATATTATTTTCAGATTCCTCATCTCAAAAAACATGTAGAAACTTAATTTTGTCGAAATCAAAAATAATTTTTTTTTACCTTTAAAATAGGAGGATTTTAGAAGGCAAGGGGCTGTCAATTTCTGAATAAATGTAAATAATTCGCGCTATCTCACACATTTCGCCACCGATTAAGACCAAATTTTTAGGTCATCTAGAAGTCGTAAAGCTGCATAGTTTAGCCTAAATCCAGAGGTCGCAGGATTTCGCCTTATCAAAATATCTCAAGTTATATCTTGCCTCGGATTTTTTCATTCACATCAGTTTTTGTCCACTAAAATCTGGAGGAAATCCAATGTTATATGCATGGATGAAAAGCAGAATGTATGCTGATTCTAGTGATGCTATTACTATAGTAATCGGTTGAACGCAGCAGTTGTTATGGCCTTTAGAAATTGTTGATAAAATCCTTCAACTTCAAAATTTTAACCTCCTCGAAAGGGGTAAAAAATCAATATTTTTCGATTTTGATAAAATTTCAGATGTAAGGGTTTTAAGGTGCGTTAAATCGAGATTTGAGATCAGTTGACCATGTAAAAATGTTTCCACTGATTTACAGCTGATTTCCTTGAAATTTTGTCATTTTTTTGGGGGGTTTTGAGCACCCTAAAGCAAAGGTAATGTCTTGAGTATAACGAATCATACATAACTGCAATCAAACGTGAAAGAAACATTTTTCTATCTTGACTGAGAACTGAGAAAAAAATAAAACGTCATTTTCAATTTTATTTTTCTTCTCGGCTCCGAATGCTCATTGGCGGCTATAACTCTAGTTTTGCACTATTATAGGTCCCTACTACCCACACAAAATCGGCATTCAAATCTGTGAGTTACAACTCCATAGGTCCCCTTGTTAGTGTTTTACTTCAATTTTAGTTTTAATTTTATCTCCTCCTTTTTTTTTTTAAATCTCTCCAAAACGATTGCACAAAAATATGATGCAATTTTATTGTGATATTTTTGACTACGCAACCCAACCATTGACTTCATTATAAAGTAAATCTCACTTGAAGTGAGGGGTGAGGGGGGGGGGGAAGTCCCCACCACACTTCACCCAACCTCACCAGGGGCGGGATGCTCCTAATTAAAAGAAAAACACCTCCCGTAATTAATGGACGTCTCCTTCAGCGTATAATTTAATGTTTCTATTTGGCTTATTAGTCTGTATTATGTTATACATTGTTAAGATTAATGATCTTACGTTATATATTGTTATTTATTTCCATTTGTCTATTAATTTTTAGTTTTTATTTTTCGGTGGAATGATGCAACTTTCAATCAATTATAAATATTAGATGTCATCGAACCCAAAAAAAACTCCTCTAAAAATCAGTGCTAAACCAGTCAAACCACCAAGTTTTCAACAAAATACAGTGTAATCTGGCTAATCCGAACTAATTGTTGATAAAAGGTTTCGGTATTAGCGAAAAATTCGGATAATAGAAGTTAAGGGATAAAAACAAAAAAAAAATCAGAATAAACGTTTTTTTAATATATGTATTATATTAAATATATTAGTAATGTACATTAAAATATTTAAACAAGTTCAAATATAATTTCAAATAGGGTAAATCACTAGTTATTGCCACCTCACAGCAATACAGGCAGGCTAATACAATTATCGCAAGAATAAGGGTCTAATTCATTTAATTGTGATATCATCAGGAGAAATATTTCTGAAAAGGATTTAAGATTCATTTACTTATGAAACTCTTCCTCCTATCCTTTTCCAGTAGTCAGTAAAAAATATTTTTCTCAAATAGTGTCCTGAAATTTTAAATATATATTTTAATTTTTTGTTGGACCGCATTTTTTTGGTATTTAGATTATTTTTATAGTTCTAGTTGTACATCATTCCAATTTTTAAAAAGGGGAACAATCGTGAATGCCAGAATCATCGAGGCATATCCCTACTCAGCATTCCCTACAAAGTATATTCCAAGGTGCTTGAAAAACGATTAAGGACTCTTGTTGAACAAAAGCTGGGGGAAGGACAATATGGATTCCGGCCTAATAGAAGCACACAGGACCTGATATTCACCATGATACAAATATCCGAGAAGTTTATAGAAAAGGACAAAGAGGTATTTGCTTGCTTCGTGGACCTAAATAAAGCATTCGACAGGGTACAGAAAGGAGACATCTCAAGAGCTCTGGAAGAATATGGCGCTATCACAAATTTTAAATATATTTAAAATTTTTGTTCGACTGCATTTTATTAGTACTTAGATTATTTTTATAGTTCTAGTTGTTCATTAATTATTAATTATTTTTAAATGACTAAAAACATCTGTTTAAAGATTATTTCGCCACATGACCATCACTGGTTTTAGCTATGACCGTAATTGGTACACCATGCCCATAACTGGTATTTTTAGCTTTATGTTAGCTTTATTTAAATTTATTTAAAAGAAAGCTTTAGTGTATTTGTCAATTTTACATTCAATAGAATAAACTTTTGAGAATCTAAATATAAAACAAAAGATGTCATATTAAAAACTGTAATAACGAAAGTTCCTTTTAAATCGAAAAGTTCCCTTAACTATGACCATAACTAGTGATTTGCCCTACATACAAACATATTTATATTTAAAAAAAAAACAATGTACAAAAAGGGAATCTAGGAAAGCCGAGAGGTGATAAAAAGACCTAATTGTATTTTCGGAAAATGATATCCGACCGCTGTCGAATGTCACTTAATGCAACATGTCTCCAATCTTACAAATATGAAAACATAAAATATATATGCATGCACAATTATACAATTCTAATTCATTTATTTATTTATTAAATAAATTTTAGAACAATGTCTCGGGGGATGGATTATTTAATTAGAAGATAAACAACAAAATTTTGACGGCCTATGGGCTCATTTGTTGTTTATTTGGGCTTAATGTCCTTATGTACTCAAACTAGGGCAGGAAGGGCGGGTTATCCTACAGGTTACCAACCTATTCTAGCCAGAGCGTGAAGGTTTATTCGTGGGTTCGCCACGAAATAAGTTTTAATCCGCTCAGATGGGATTCGAACCCACGACCTTCTGTACCAAGAACACTGAGACCTTCGGTCCAACTCACCCAGCCATCGAGCCCCCAGTGGGCTAATTTGAATATTTTTATTTTGTTGTTTTATTTTCTAACTAATCATTTATATATTTGTATATTATTTTTTTTTTATATTTAATAAAACAGCCAATAAAATTATTTTAGAAAAATTACATGTAAATATGTAGAAAAAATACATATATATGATTCTGTTTACTTGTTAGTTCGGATTACCGATGCTCAGGCATGCGAGATTCCGCTGTACTTCCTTTTGGAAACCTAAACGTGCATTTACTTATTGTAATATCATTTTTGTAAATCTCTATGGATGTTAATGTTTATATAAAAAATGGATTTGCTAGTGACCCTTTAGGGTAGATGCCTGTAAAATAAATGAATACATAACACATGTACAATATATATTAATTATATTAACAATAAGATTAAAATAACTTTTCAAAATTACTCGTGGCATAAATACAAAACATTATCAACTGTTCTATAAAATGAACATATATTTTAATTATTACAAAGAAATCGATGAGGAAAGATTCCAGTGCTTATGGATGATTTAGCAAAAAATAAATATGGTCCTAGTTCATATAAGTATTTAGATTATATGCTTCTAAGAGTTATGTTACAATGTTGAACTTTAGCTATTTTCTATTAGATTCTTTATGTACAGAAATACTTGGAAAGATAACATTTATTAAATGTAAGAGACAGAGTATAATAACCTTAATTCCATTGGTCATAAGAGCCAGAACAGATGGCACTGTTGATATAGAAATTTCACAAGTTATTAGACTCATCTTGGGAAAGTTGTAGAGCAAGTTTCCTTCTTTTATTACGGTTCTAAGGTCGTCGCACAACTAACGGTACAAATCTAAGGGGGTAGGAAGATTCCACTCTCGTACATATAAGATTAATGTTCAAAATTAATTTTTATTAGTTTCGATTATTTTTGAAGGAGTTAATATATTTTCTTTTTTTATTTATATATTGAAATTTACAACTGTATTACAAAATAAATTAAGTAAATAAGCTGGATAAGAAATATAAAAACATGACAAAACATGTACATAAACTGTATTAATATTATAAAAACTATAAATTATATTATAAATGCCTTTATAATATCACATTGTATGTAATTCTACATATTAAAAAAAAATAACAGATTTTCACCACAAAAAAAAAAAAAAAAGATAAAAAAAAGTATTGAAAATTTTATTTTATATTTGGAGTTTGAAAAATAATACCCACGTTTTATTTATTGTTATTTGTTATTCAAGTTTTTCACCAAAGCATATTAGAGATATATTTTTGAGCAAAAAAATTTTAAAAAACATTACGATCAAAAATCTATTTAAAAAATGTTTAAATCATCGAATTAACTAGCCTTATAGATTATTTGAAACAAAAATGATGCCCGATTTTGATCCAATTAACAAAAAACCTCAAATATAAATTATCATTCAAACACTTGTTTATTTAATTTTTTTTAAGAACGAAAAAAAAATTGGAGTCATGGATTTACATTTAATTTTCACACTCAGTGTTTTACAATGTAATAAATTGAAATTGAACCAAATTTTAAATTAATAGAGTTTATTTCCGCCTCATAGGTTTTGAATGTAATCAGTTTTTGAAGAATATTGTTATAAATATTTTCTCATTCTTTTGTTAAGACGACTCTTTACTCCTAAAACGTATCTGGTAAAGATGTACACATTGTAGTATTAAGCATACACGACTATGGCAATGGAGAAAAATCGTTAAGGTTATTTCTAAATCAGTATTAAGGTTTGATATCTCAGGTTGATAGCATATAATTTTGTTAGTGATTTAAAATTGTGCATTAGATTGGAGAATGAAATAAAAATTCGGGTTTTCTATAACCTCACCTATAAACCTCCATTTTTATAGTTTCAATATGGATTACTACAATCTATCTCAAACAAGGTCGAGAATTGCAGTAGATGCTCCCTGGTTTATAAGAAATAATCAACTACATCCTGAATTAGACATTGAGTCAATAAAGGATTTCATCAAAAAATGGTTGGCTAGGATTGATAGTAAGTTACCAGCGGTTAAAGGTGCAGTAGCTTTCAACAAAGGGGCTTTATTTTTATTTTTTTTCACGGAACGGCCTTAGAGACCATGCGAATATCATTATTTTCACTTCTGTTCACACCTCTTCTCTTCTTCCTTCTCTATCTCTTCCCACCTCTTCCTCATTCTTTCCGATTGCTCCATTCTTCTTTCCTCGGTCCACACTGTTCCTTTTCTCGCATCTCTCTCTCCCACAAGGATCTTAATTACTTGTAGTCCTTCCTATAGTCATCCCTATCGAAACAGTCTTGGTCCGTTATTTTCAGTCTCTCAGTTTCTTCCTTCATCTGTTAGATGTAACCCTCAGCACTCTTTTATCCTCTCATTTTATAGAAGATTTCTCTTTTTAATCTCTTTGTGTCCATCCTCACCATATGCCCATAGAAATTTAATTTTCTTATTCTTATGTCCGTTTCCTAATCTTATATTTCTTTGTATATTTTCTCATTAGGTCTCAACCTATGGCCTTCTTTTGTCTTCATTTGGCCATAAATTTCTCTTAGTATTCTCCTTTCTAACCCCAACATTTACCTTAGGCTGGGGAAGGAAGCGGTTTCCATTCCGTATAGTATTGCCGGTTTAACGACCGTATTGTAATGTCTTATCTTCGTGTTTATTGACAGACTACTTTTATTATATTGCTTGTCTTTAAAAATCGCTTGTCGCGAAGCTCAGTCTTTCCCATTAACTTATTTTCTCTTTTATGCTGTCCTTCTCCGTACCATTGCTACATATAATTTTCCTCAGGTACTTGAATTTAGTTGTCACTTTAATTTTTCTCTACTATTATTTTTATTGTTCCTTCTTTACCCTTCCTTCTACTATTGTTAAATCGTTCATGTAAGGTTTACCTGGCCGTTCTGAAAAAAAAAAAAAAAAAAAAAAACAGATAAAATAAAAAAAAATGGATTGCATTGTACTTTTTATTCTATTCATATTTGTTTTATTTCTTCATATCAAATGTAAAAAAGTTTTAACAACATTAGTTTCATCATTTAGTTTTTTTTTAAACTGATTCTTATTGCCACTTCTCTAATATGAGGTGTGTCAGAAGTTAACAACAAAAGTTTCAACATGGTTTAAAGTAGCAACGAAAACATCGAAATAAAGTCACAATCGAGGAAAAGTTACTTTGGGCAGGAGCAGGGGTAAATTCGTGGTTCGATGTCGTAACCAAGCATTCAATTTTTTTTAAATTATTTAATTTACATAAGAATTATGATTTGTCTTTATTAAAACACAGATATATTTTTCTTCAATTTTAGGCTATTTAAATATGTTAGTTCTGTTGTATTAATTAAATCGAATCAATTAAACTAACAGCGTTCAAGAACAGTTTCAATAAATGATCAACAGATATTAGACTCATGATGGCTGCAATGATCCTAGGAGAAGACACGGGTTATTTGCTCCCCGGGAATTGGCAAAGAGGGAAATAAAGACAGGCGGGGAAGGAGGGGCGGGCGGGCGATGAAACGGCAATATTTCCAGGGAGGACAGGTGAATAGGACGCCGCGCCACTCGCGCCCGTACAATGATGACGACTTGGCGAGGCATTAGGTGGATCCTGTCAGGAGCGAGTATTCAAATGAGATCAGTTCCCTACGGATAAGACATTTGTCATCCGGGGACATTAGTCAACCGGAATCTGTTTGATGACAAGCCATTTGCGGCCGCATGAACCAGTTGCCCGCACCTCGCCGCTCATCATTAATAGCTGATCCACTTTTCAGAGCTGTCTTAGCAGGACCGGAGGAAATTGTCTGTGGTTCCTTCCAACCGGAGCTGTGACAGTGTTTGGTTTCTCTTGTTATTTAGTCATTGGTCATCCTCCCGAAGTGGGATAGGGCTATATTAACTGCCAAACTCTTGTCATTTGTTCCCTTATGCCACTGTTGTAGTTTGTTTAACGTTTTCTGTCACTGTACTCAACGAGAACAATTATTATTATTAATTTTTGTGACGGCGACTAATCACTGCTCGCGCACAGAATAGCTTTTTATCGATTATTACCTTCTTCCGATTTTATTCGATGTTTAAGTCGCTAGTTATCGAGGGGAGGGTTGTCCTCCATTTTCACACAAACTCAACACCCACATTCCAATTGATGTTGACTTTATTTTTACCTTGTCATATTCAAATTAAAAAACACGTTTTTCTGTATTGCTTCCTTGTTTCGCTTTAATTTGATGTTGCCGCTTCTTATGAAAAGTATAATCTAGATATGAATCAATACTCTAGAGATGAAATTTCTTCTTCTTAAACTTATGTCTTCACCTCTTAATAAACTCAAGGATATACTGTTAATTCCTTATGCCTTACTACTACATGATCATAATATTACTATGACCATACCTCATTTATCCAACTTTCTCATATAAATTAGCAGTTTTGGTTTATACTGTTAATGTGAGGATAATACCTATAATTTTATTATATTTTTTTACTTCTACCGTCATCACAATATTTATTAGACACATGTCTTGTGGTAGCTACATCGAACCACTTTCTTCCGATTTTTTTTTATGCCTTAGTCGCTACTTTTCTCAGGATAAGGTGGAGGATTTATTAACACGCAAACTGTACATCTATGTTCAAACTAATTTTAAATTGAAATAAATATCAAAAAGAAAACTAAATTAATATTGAAAGTTATGTTATGAAATCATACTATATTTTTTCACAATAGGGAGGTGAAAATAAGAAAATATCAGTCTTTTTCCCATTTATTTTAGATCGAAATGTTTTACTTAATTAATATTACAATCTGTCTCATCTTAAATCCATTCCATTCACACAATTAGTGCACTGAAAAGTTCTCCAATAATCGAAGTGGAAATAACAAAGTATAAATATGAATGAATGAATGAGGATTTTTGTGGTCCCAGGATAAAGATTTTTTTTCAAATTTCATTGAATGCTCCTACTGGCTCTCGAATCCTGTTATACTATCAACAGTGGTTCGCCAAAGGTTTTAGTTGAACATTTACGCTTACTTAAGTAATAATTAAAATCCAGAACTTTTGCTATATTTCTCTTCCTTTACAATAGTTAATAAAATTGATTATTTTTTGTATATTGATTGTACTGCAATTAACTTATATATTGTATGTTGTGGACAATAAATGCTGTTCGCTGTTCACTAATTTTATGAGTTAGTATTGCATATTAATAAAATTTGGTTTTCTTTTTTTTAATTCCAAATCGATTATTGTAGATAATAGCAATTCATTTTTAAACCAAGGTACTGGTGACGAGGATTGAAAAAATTGTTACCGACACATCACTAAACAATACTATGCTCGTTGAAACTACACAAACAGAAGGTTACAGAAGAGGTTATAGGATATAGCTGTCGTTAAACGAAAAATTCAAAGTGAAGCAAGAATAGCAAGAAGCATTATTATATTCACATTAGCATTTATAAAAAAATACAAAAGTTATATTACAATAAGTAAAGTTAGGGGTTTAGATTTTCGAAAATTATTCTGTGTTGTGATGGATATTTGGATGAATGTGGTGGAGAATTAATACGGCTACTCATTCAACACATGATCTGAATTTTATCAGCGTACCCACAATTTAAATGGATGAGTGTTATTCTGGTCAGTGAAATGATTACTGTAAAATTAATCAGCACTACAGCAAGGGGTGAATGTCTGAGGTGTGCCTATAATATTCATAAATAACAAGATTAAAAAAATAAATAAATAATAGTAAACATATATTTTTTTCATATACCTTACTGATATTTACAAGTGTATACAATATATACATAAATGTATATTTAGGATTGATCCTTCTATATCATCATGTGTACCTCAAGTGATGAATGTATATATAAATGTGTGGTAAAATGAATACAATGTCGGTAACTTGTGAAGAAACTGCTCATCGGCGGTCCTGCAATAAATGTTCTACTGTATTGAGAAGCAGGTTGGGAGATCCAAGCTGGATTGGAGTGGGTAAGTAGCTTGTCATGGAAGGATAGGTATCTTGTTTGAGCCAAATCTGTTACGTTTGGGACATTTATTTCATTACGGTTAAGTTTATTTGTGACATTGGATTGGATAAGAGAAGAATTGGATGCTTTAGTCGAGCAGTTAAAATATAAAATAAAATAATGTTAATAATTAATCCTATATTGAATATGTTCATACTGTATAAAATATATACTCAGCCTGAAAAAATCACTTATGAATCAAGTCTCTCTTATGTTGTAACAAAAGGTTTTGTTACTTTTTTTTAAATATATATATATATATATATATATATATATATATATATATATATATATATATATGCATATTGGTCTTTTTATAAAATAGAGAAAACGATATATCGTAAGAATAAAGAATCTATGCGAAACATATCGGATTATCTTAAGAAAAATATCCATATTTCGTTATATCGAGTATCGATACCAATTATAATGACATTTTTTGGGGTCGAATGGACAAGCAAAAACAAGAAACATATTAAAGATGTTGACAATTAAAATACATTATTTATGATATTGAATCTTTGTCATTATATATTTTTATTCTTTATAAACTATTATTAATTAAAATAATTCTGTTTATATTAATTTAATTTATTAAATTAAGTAATTTTAATTTTTAAATTTAAGTTCTTGCGTTGTTCAAAAATGATAAAATGATAACGATTTGAAAATCATCACGGAAACATAGGAAAATTCTAAAAAAGGAATCTTAGACATAAAGCCTGGGCAATTTTGGAAATTAGGGTTTCCTTTAAGAAAACTCAGTTTCTTCAAGAGGCACTCCATGCGTGTCCTATCCAAGCTGTGAATATTCGATGATCCCTCGCAAGATGGTACTCCAAGATGGTATTTCCTCAAGCAAGTTAAGATTTTTCCATAATATATTCCTCTTATAAAACTCGAGTTTTCCGCATCTACATACCTCTTACCCGTTAGTCCGGATGCTAATCAACGCTATCTAACTTTTGTCCCCAAAGGAAAATCTTTTCACGAGACGTCATCCGCCTGAGAAGTTCACAATTGTCTGTTATCCGTCAACTTGGCTCGTGACAAAAAAGTTGGAAATCGAAAAGGAAGCAAATATTTGTCATAAAAACCATTATAATGTGTTATTATTAAATGGTTTTGCAAATAAAAATTTTTCTTTAAATTATTATGCAATATATAAATAAAAATATCCTTAATTTTAGCCTTGCCCATTTAATTTAAAAAACAAACTACCAAAATAAACTATTACTTTAAGAAGTACATGCAATTTGCAAATACTATATTGTCAAAAAAGTCCTTTGGGTATCTGTATCAAAGAGGCGCTCCACCAAATGGGTCCGGCCTGCAATGCACCATTACGAGATCGATTCCGATGCTTCACTTAGACATTCATATTTATCGATAGCTCTTTCTTATAACCTCACATGTAAACATCTATTTCTACCGTTTCATCTTGGACTGCGTTGTTAATAGTTATATTGATATTTAGTTTTCTTAAATTAATAAAGATAAAACAGAAGTTACCAACATGAGTTTCAGCATGGATTTAGTATTTTATATATCGATGTTTTCTTATTTCCTCTTCTCTAATGTGTGAAAGTGTAACATTAGTTCCTTCATGGATTTGATGTTTTATATTATTATTTCTATTTTTTTATTTCCACTTCTCTTATGAGAGAAATTTTTAGTTTACATATTTATATTCAGATTATTCAACTCATTTTTTAAAGCCTACGGTTATTCACAAACAACAATCAAGATTTTATTTTTGTTTAAATTTATGTCAAATCGTGCTTTGATACCTGTATTGTGGAAAAGTTAATTGGCCTATAAATAAAAAAGGATAACTTGTATAAGATAAAAAAAAAATTCAAAAAAATGGTGAACCACAAGCAGGCCAACCTTTTGATCCCTTCCTTTAAAGGACGTTCACAGCTTTTTTCCCGAGGTTGATATTCGTTACGTTATTACCTCACCTCTCAACATTTTGGTCTCATGTATTTTCTCACTACTTTTTTATTAGTATATTTATATACTTATATATATTTATCTGGTTTTAAATACATTATTTATTCTATATTTTAATTACTAACCATAACTGAAATATTCTAATTTTATATTATATGGTATGTTATAAGTGTATTTAACATTGTATATTTTAAAACTCCTGTGAATCACTTGCTGATGGACAAAATATGTAGATTTAAAAAAAAAAAAATCCATTTTGTTTTTGATAATTAATGATGTTTTTTTATCATTCTGAAAGATTTACAAATTAGTAAACTCAAAATTGAGGATTTTTAAAATTATTTTGGGTCACCTGCAGAAGGACAATATATGTAGATTTAATTTTTTTAATTCAAAAAAATTAAATTATTTTGTTTTATTAATAAAAGAAAATGTATAATTATGGTATTCGTTATAATTTAATGTGTGACTGAGAATTACGAAATATAGCACGATCGAAAAATGTATTATTTTACTTCCTCGTATTGAAATAATGGAAAATAAATAGATTTGGAAACTTGTAATGAGTTTACTAATACTTTGAGTAAGACCTACTACGAATTAAAATAAATAAATAATAATAATAATCAGAAATTCAGTAATCATGAGTGAGATCATGATTTTTAAAACATAATTCATATGTTCGCAAAACTGTAATCAATCGAAAAATATTATTTCTACTTGTTCAAAGCCATCGGATTGTGCTGAGAGGTTATTATTTTATAATTTTAGTTGTAATTAAGGGATCGTAACAATTGGAAGAATGATAATTGTTAATAATTTTAATGAACATTCGTTTCTAATTAAAACAGTTTGTTATAAATACCCTTTTCCAACACAAGTAATTGTCATTAAATCAATTTTACTAATTGTTACAAATTATAGTCCGAAATTTTACATAGCGTGTTCTAACCAGTTTGTCCTGAACGAGTCAAAACGTAAAAACCCGACTTCTAACTTTCATAATTTTGTTAATCGTAACTATTACTGCATGATTAGTTCATTCGGTAATTTAGTTATAGATATATCAAAACCTAGTTACACCAATATCAAAATATTTTATCTTGTTTGATATTTATTCGAAATAGTTGATTTATTATAAATAATAATAAGATATGTGGATATCACTTAGTGTAAGAAGGGAGGGATTGTAGGCGTTATAATCTTCGGGTTCGCTCTTATTGTTATTATTATTAATTATTTCCATATAAAGCTTTAAAAATTATATGATGATTACAAGGTCTGTGAATTATTTGCATTTGCACCTAGCCAACTAAAACATCAAATATCAAAAGTTATATGTTTTGAGGCGTTTGGAATAGAATTGAGTCATATTTATTTAGCATATTTTGCCATAATAATATATTTTTACTTATTTTTAACTGTAATTACATATTTATCTGCATTTCTGGCATATCAGCATTTGACATTTTTTTTTTTCTGAGCAATCAAAAAAATATAACATAAATAAAAACAGAAAAATAGCTATGTGAACACCTTCAATTCCCTTCTCGCATGAATAAGTTCCTGTTTGTCCTCGTGCTGATTCTTCCGTTTGCGCGAACTTCAGATCACAGTTTCTTCTCTTAGAATTGTTTAATCAGATTAATCTATCATTATCTCAAATACTTGGAATATTACTTCACTTTTCTTACTTCCCATCTTCCTAACATCATTCCATTTACCAGTCTCTCGCGTTGTGTCAACCAAGACACTTTCGTTAATAGTTTATTTGTCTACTCTTTTGGAAAGACAAAAGATCTTTTGGACACGAGTTATCAATCGATACTTTAAAGGGTGGTGAAGACATTCTATCTGAAGTTGTATCAACTACTGGACTGTTTTTTGTAACACAGCACATAGAAACAGCAATCCACAAATACGGTAAGAAGTCAACACTTGTTACACAAACTGCCAATTGATCAGAAAGGTTTGGTTTCGATAATGATTTGTGTTTAACTGTTGCACTTTTTATAAAATTTTTTTTTTTTTTTTTTTGCTTCTTAGTAGTCTTCTTCCAATTGTTTCCCTTTTCAACACAATTCGTTACTTAAACTTGAGTTTGTACTTATGTATAAGTATGTATTGCATTATTTTTATTTTTCTAAATAATAGATAGTTGCATATTTTCGGTATTTAATTGCATACTTTTCTATTGCAGTATTGCATATTTGCAGTTTTAATTGCAGTATATTTGTATATGTATGTGTATATTTTTCAGTTTTTATTGCATATAATTAACTGCCCTAGTGACTAACTATATTATTATTTTATGATGATTATCGAATGACAAATAATTCATATCACCATCAATACCTTGGGCACTTATACTCATCATTACTAAACATTCGTTTTCAAAACCTATATTTTTTTAATTTACTCATTATGGATAAGTATTATTAATAGATTCATTCATAATCTATACAATAAATATTCTTAATTTGTTTGTAAGTATTAATATTTTACTTTCTATGGCTCTTTGGTCTACTCTGGTCATTTACATCGCTACCTCCAATTTTTCATTATTTTCAGATTTATTCTCTTTATCAACAACAAATAAGATTTTTTTTTTTTCGGCTTTGTAGACCAAGTGCCAGGACAAAAGTTTATTAATTATTATCAGAACAAAGCTTACCGAAGACCTTCATAATACCTAGCCCAACAAGAATAGACAACAGCTGAAATATTTACCGCAGTACTTAGCGCTAATGCAATATAACGTCATCTTAAGAGGGTCAAACAAACTCGGCTTATTAAGTTGGACAATTTCTTTGCATTTTAAAAACTTCTATTGTCTTTTGGAAAACTGGACAATAACCTTTTATTAATTTCAACACGCTTAACACAATATAAAGAACGCAATCTAAAGAATCTGTTGAAAGCGAACCCTTTCGAAGGATTTATCGAACAATAACTATTTCTGATCTCATGATTAGAGCAGATTATTATAATATTTCAAAGTACCATTCCGCAAGCTACCTTTTATCGGTTCTAACCTTTTTCCGATTTATTTCGGTGTTTTAGTCGCTACTTTTCGAGGGGAAAGGTTATTCTCCTTCATTTACGAAGAAACTATAAATCCCTCTTCAAAGTAATACTAACTTCTGTTTACCTTCTAATATTAAAATGAGAATATGAGTACCTAATAAAATGAGTACCTATTTTTATTTACAAAATAATATACTTTTCATAAGTAGTTATTCTTTTCAATTTTCTCTATAATTGTTTTTATTTTAACATATTCTTCCCTACAGTTCCGTGGATATACAAATCTTTGAAGCTGTTATATTTAGGACAATTACATGTTTGAAATGATTTATAAATAACAATATGCGAGTAAAATAGATACCAAATTTCCAGAAGATGGGGTTTCCTAAAAATGTTAGTAAAAAGTAAATGTCTCGTAAACCTAGGAAATCTATAAAAACTACTGAACCAATATGTACCATACTTTAACCACATCATCTTTGTAGTTCCATGAAGGTTTAGCCAAAATAAAATCTACTGATTTTCAATTAATTTTTTAATAAAAAAAGTGGTAATATGTGTATAACAGCAGTTTGAAAATTGGTCGATAAGTGGCGAGCACTATTCTACATGGAAGGCTACAAAGGTACGGTGTTATATTGAAATTGACAATAAAATTTACTTATATCCACGAAATTATTTTTTAAAAAATTTAAATGTGGATCCCAGAGAAGTCACACCAAAACGTGGCTATGATAAAACTATTAAACCCATCTGCAACAAATGTTAACTTTGTTGCGTTGTTAACATCTTCATAGGTTTAGAAATGTTTAGCAATATTAAAATTAATAAAGCAATAATAAAAATCAAAATGTACAATGTTAAGTGGTAGAACGTCATTGCCACAATGCCATATACTTTCATGGTCGGAAATTAAAATCCAACCTTGATGAAGTATTTCTGCCAAATAAAAATAATTAACAATTCAAAATATCTTGCGACTAATCAGTGCTATTTTAACCATATTAAAACTTACTGCAATGCGTAAAAATAACCCTTGTAGAAATAATACTCAATTGCATTTTTCAATACAAGATTTTCGTCAACAAACTAATAAAATTTTAATTATTACAGGGTGTCTACCAGTCGGGAATTTCGGGAACTTCGGGAATATGTCGGGAGTTTTGTGTGGTCGGGAAAAATTCGGGAATAAGTCGGGAATTCACAAAAAAATTGCGAAAGTCGGGAAAAAGTCGTCGTTAATGATAAATTTTTCAGATTTTTTTTTTTAGTTTTTTCTTAATATGTCAGATAAGGAAGCGGCTGATCGGTATAGACAATATGTATACTTTTAAAGTAAACTAAATTTTCTGCTAATTTGAGATCAGGTTTATCTTCTACATAGCTATTGGTTCCCTAGATACAGTTCTTCGGAAATAGGCCATTTTTTTCCCTAAAAAGTGATGGTCTTTCAATATGGTCACTTATTTTATGAAATATCTCCTAAAATACGCATACCATTTCACATATTATGAAGTTGTAGGAAATTTAATTAGCTTTCATTTGAAACCGGACTGTGGGATGAGCGGTTCTCTCACATTCGGATGATGACAAAAATCAGTCATAAGTAGGTTCTGGGGGAAAATACTGTTCTAACGTTTTTTATGGTTTATTTATCAAACAATCAAAATTTATTTACTTTTGTAAAACAAGTTTGTCGGTATTCTTTTGGCTATAACTTCAAAACTATTTGTCTGATCCAAACAATTATCGTTTCATCTGAAAGCTGGTAAAATATGCTATGACACCTCATATATAAAATGTTTTTTAAATCCCATGAAATACCCTCTCGTAAATAGTTTCGGTGTAATAGCGAGAAGTATACTGAAAAAAAGTCGATTTCACAAGAGTATGGGGTTCTCAGCATGATGGCGTGAGTATATCAGGGGACTTGATCAAAATTTCATATATGAGGTTTCATAGTAAATTTAACCAGCTTTCAGATGGAAAAAAGGAATTTCGGATCGAATATATATTTTTGAAGTCATTTTATCCAACAACCTCGTAACTATTTTCTAACTGAATGGCAATTCTCGACATTGGTGTGTTTCTTAAAAGTTATCTAGATTAATGTGAAATTAAAAAAAAAAAAATTTTATTGTTTAACTTTAATATTTTAAGTAGCAGAGTATGCATTGATTCATTTGTTTGGATCATTATTGCAACAGCATTAAAATATCGTTTGGCGAGAATTTCAAGAAATATTTTTGAAAAAGTCGGGAATTTCCTAAAAAATTCTTAAAAAGTCGGGAATATGTCGGAAATTTTGATAACTGAAATTGGTAGACACAGTGTATTAAATTAATTAGTTTTAATTAATATTTAAAAATTTAATTAAATTATAAAAACTAATTAACAATTAGTACTACGGTTTGCTACGAATCACCGAAATATTTGAAAAAGCTATATTAATTATTAATAATAGTTAAGAGGTAATATCTATGTTAATTCAAATTTAATATTTTTATCAAATAAGATATACTGAATTTAATGAAAAACAATAGTAAATAATTTATGTAAATATTTATTTATTCTTTATAATAATATTCCAAGATCTCTCTGCTAGATTAATTAGACAGCCCTCAACGAGCGGGTTGTTCTAATATTTAACAACTGAGTAGTCAGATATTTAATTATGTATCAATAATTTAATTATTAATTATAAATTAATTATTATTGTCAGTAACTTAATTATTTCTTTAAGTTATAAAAGAGCTATTTTATAATTTCTTACTTTGACGTTTGTTCATCGATACTGCTTCTATTGAGGGAAATTAACTGAATGTTTAGTCGTTGTCAGAACTAGGAACACTCCAAGTTCTTAATTATTAGGATTTTTTAAAGGATTGCTATTATAAAATAAATATTTACCAATTGGATTTATCATTATTTATTTCGAATAGTTTTGTAAAAGAATTCAAGTAGGATCCATAAATTTCACAACTAGATCAGTTATTGTAGGAAGAAAGTCAATCCCTAATTGGCTGAGTATAAAACCCTTCCCGATGCATACTCCGATATGCAAATCACCTTGTTCCAGTGTCCTTTTAATTGTTGCATTCGATTGGAAACTGCCGTCCAAATAAAGAACACAACTGAATTTCATTCTTCAAAAAGATACACGTTTCAGTCCTAGATAAAATCTTTAGCAAGAACTAAATCAAACTACCTCGCTGTTACTACCAACATGTAGCGATGGTTCTACACTTGCTAATATGTGTGCATTTGTGTATTAAATTAAAAGAAATTTTGATTAAGTATATAAATGTTTTATAAGCAATAAAATTGGTATAAAATATTAAAATTTATTAGAGATTATATTAGATATCTATTACGTATCAAATGCACCATTTCTCTTTGAATTCATGGCTAATAGACGGTTTATTGGAGATGAGTTTTATTTTTTATTCATTATTTCATACGCCTTGAATTCGAACTAATAGTGGATACTTGGAAATCTATTAACTTGTTTTACTTCCTCCTTGTGCCGTCGAAGGACATCTACCCACGATTTCCTTCCTTAGAATCTTCACGACTTCCAGTTGTCTCCTTGTCTCTCCTGCTCTAGCTACTCATTCTATACATGACATCCTTGCTAAACCCACTAGGCGTTTCCCGCCTTGTCTTGTTTCTAGGATTTTTCTAGGTTCGCGACCCTCTTGCATTCATGTCCGACCAACCTTAACTATTTTTTTCCTGTTTTTCTTATAGTTTTCAAACTCTGACCTCTTTTTATATATCTAAAGTATTTGATATATGACTTAATTATTTTTGATATTTTCTAATCTATACGATCTGACCTGTTCAATATCGTACCTGGATATGTGCAGTTCTCTACTAATTCGAGAATAATCCCCTCGATGGGGTTTAAAGATCTTCAGGAATCCACTAATCCTATATTTTCCCACTCTTCTAATGCTTCCTGCTAGTTCTGTATTGTATTAGCGAATTAAGACTGTGTCATCTGCATAAACTCTAGGACCTGTGCAAGAATTGTTCTCAGGTTCCACTAAGCTTGCTGTTCTTTCTTTACATGCTAAACATTCATCTTCAGTTCTGAAACATACAAAACTTTTCAACACATCAGCGCTATGTTTCATAGATTTCAAAAATGTTTATTCAACGATTTCAAAAATGTATGACAAGAAATAAAATATTGGTACTCACATGAGCAGATCTAACAGATATCTGAAATATATCCATAGTAAAGGAAGGGGGAAGGGAGAGGTAGGTTAAATTTTTGGGGGTTTTATCTTCGTATTTCCCCTGTTGCTAATTGGATTTCTTCATTTCTATTAGATACAAATTTAAAATAGGGCTGTTGTAAATGTTTACCTGGTCATGTAAAAATAAAGTCTGTCTCGGTTTTATTATTAATTAAATATTTATGAATGATTAGAAGTAATAAAATCGTTGAATTCCGATCCAGATTATTGTTTAAATGACCAGATGAACACTTCCAATAGCCCCATTTTAAATTGGTTTCCAATAGAAACGTAAAAATCCAATTAGGCATAGGGGAAATCTTCCAAGGTAAAACCCCCAATGATTTTACCTACCTGGCCCTTCCCCCTTCTATGATGGATATATTTCAGATATCTGTTAGATCTCCTCAGGCGAGTACCAATATTTGATTTTTTTGTCTTACATTTTTGAAAACTTTAGTACATATAATCCATGTAACAGTGCACATAGTGTTGAAAATTTTGTATGTTTTAGAACTGAAGGTTCTAATGGTTTTGTATGTTCTAATAGAAGAGGCTAATTATTCATCAATCCTAATTGTATTGATGCTTCTATACCATTATTCGCACCTCATGACATATTTTCAGGATATAATCCATGAATATGATAAACAGAAGCGGGCTGAGGCTGTCTCCGGAAACCTTTTTACAACTCTGACAAATACCCCAAAAAATTTTATCATTTATACTTATCTCCTTAAACAAGTATACAATTTAAATAAAAACAAATACGAGACCAGAAAAATTGATAATTTGTAATTACCAACATGGTGGTTCCTTGGTAACCTAAAAAAGCTTAATCGCCATTACATTTACTGATTCAAAACCTCGCTGAAGTTCATAATAATTCAATTATCATATCTACAATCTAATGAACTAGTATTTAAAGTTGTATAAATATTTTATTTTCTTCCATTTCCCTCCATAATTTAACTAGAATTTTATATGTAATTTATATCACTGTTAATTATTGTCCATAATTGTAGCAGATATTCATCTGCATAAGTCTCTTAAAAAATTAATGTTTTTATTTTTTTTAAAAGGTAACCGTTGTTGTAATTGTTATTTTAAAGTAGCCATTTTCAAGAACTAAACAATTAGTTTTCCTGAAAGGTGTAAAAAAAAATATATTATTGATGACTTTGTTTAAAATCTACAACTAGTGTCCTAAGCCAATTTTCCATTGGTTAAGGCGGTATAAACTTAAGAATTATGTTCGATGAATTATTTTACTTTAAATCTTTAAAATACCATTAAAAATAATTTTTATATATTAATACTTTTATATAATTTTTATTTTTATATCTAGCATTTTTTAATAATTAATAACGTAATTTATATCTCATGATTAATTTTTATTAGAAAAACATGTTTGTAACACTTCTTATTATTATCTGTATAATTTACTTTCTAATTGTATTTATTTATTTATTTTTTGTAGTTAATATGGAATGTTTATTACATTTCTTGGCTCAAAGCCTGCCTTTCTATGAATAAATTTAATAAATTGTATTAACTAATTTATTTTCTTCTTGTATTTTGAAGAAACAGGAATTTCACAATTAAATTAATTTTACCGATTTAGAGGTAGAATTTTATATTATTTATTTAAAATCGCTCTAAGTATTTATTATATATCTAGAGGTTGTTTGTTTGTTTGTTTGTTTAGTTTCATGGCGTACAACTGCATCGGTTATTAACGCCATATTTTCTTTTTTATTTTATTCTCCACATCTATATTTTTTTTTTTTTTTTTTATTGATATAAAATTTTATATTTTATATCAATAATTTTATTTTATTAAAATTTTATATGTAATCATATTTTATTGCCATTTATTTTTTCATGTTAAACCTCTGTTAACAAACCACTTAATTACAGAAACTTGAATACTAATTCTGTTTTTTTCATTGATATCTAGAGGTTGTATATATCATTTTTTTTTTTTTTTGGTTTCGTGATAAAAATGAAACAACAATTTTCCCAATGACAAAAAAAAAAGTTGTGGAATACTTAAAGGAATTATGGGACGCATTTATTGATTAAAGGTCACGTCATTAAAATTCAGTTGTGCCTTTCTTTCCCCAGTAAACTTTATATAAAGTTGGTAGAATTAGAATTTCGGAGGTCTAAACTACCCCAGCCTTTGTCCGCAAAGCTTGTGGTCTGTCCCCACAGACCACAAAGAGGGAAAAATTATATTTCTTTCATTAAGAAATATATAAATAGAAATAAATAAATAGATATTGTTTTTATATTTTTAAAATTCGGAACAGTTAATTGTAAGATCAATAATAGATAACGACTATTAGAATGAATGTTGAAAGACACTGTTCTAATTATTTAAAATGACAATATATTCATTTTAATTATTTATAATTCATAAGACACATTTGCACTTTAATTTTGCTGTAGTGATCATATAATTAATTATATATATAATATTTATAATATGTATAAATTATCCATTGCATAATTTTTTTTCTTACTACATGGTTTTTTAAATACTGACAAGTACATTGGTGGGACTGAGCGCTTTCTATGCGATCGAAATTATTCTAGTTGGGAAAAAGCATTAATATCTCACTTAAAGTGTTACATATAGTTATAAATAAACAAAAAGAAGAAATAAAATATGGAATAAAGTTATTCGAAGGATAATATGTTGAGTAATATATTTTAAATAAATTTATGGAAATGGTTTCATTCGTCTTCTAAATCATAAATCAGTCTCATTAGAAAGTAAAGTGTGTCGTAATCTTATTTTTGACAGACAGGCCTTCTTTTAATAACACTTCAAGCCTCCATCTTCAGCCTTCCCTATTTTGAGAAGTTCAATTTTTATTGTTGAATATATTGTTGAACGGTTGATTTTAGAAAAATATGTTTTAAATCAAAATTAAAGTCAATTTAATTTCCTATAAAATTAATTCTGTATAAGTTTGTGGAACTTCCAATGGTTTTCAAGATATAAGTTATTGAAAATCAATGATTTTTCGAAAAAAAAACAAATGTTACCTCACTTTTTGTCAAACTTTTGCATCAAAATGCCAGAAATGTATAAATAAAATTTAAGTCAATTTAATGCTCTAAAATTTTGATACTTGATATATTTCCCCAAAAATCACCGATTTTCAATAATGTATATCTCGTAAACTGTTGTAATTTAGACTAATTTATAAAAAATCAATTTTATAGTGAATTAATTTAGCTTTAATTTTGATCTATAACAACAAACATAATTTTTCTAGAGTCAAACTTTTTCAAAATATAGTCGAAAAACCAGAAAAATGAACTTCTCCCCTCCTCTCCACCGCACAGTGGGACGAAACGGTGTTTTTTCTAGACATCGTAATTTGAGCCTTTAAAAATTTTTGCATCGACTTCAAATTTCATATGGGTGTAGAATTCGAATCTGAAGTCTGTTTTTGCCTATAATGTCAAGATTTTGCTCTGTTAACCGATAATGTGTCCAAAAAATCTAATTTTCGTTTGTTCGTGTTTTGATTCGAGGGATATTATTTTCTATGATTTTTGATGTGCCCTATCGAATTTAAAAATCTGCAAATCAATCAGTTTACCTTCATGTGAGTTATACGTGTTGTATGCCTTTTTCGTCGATCGGACTTTTTTTAATATTTAAGAAATCAGGGCTTGTCGACATTTAAATGAAAAAAACAAAAAAAAATCTAACCTGTTATAATTAATTAACCCCAACATCCCGTGATAATTAAGTAAGCGATGATTTAAAAGGTTAAACAAACGACTATACAATAGCTAAGACTATTTCTGGATCAGGTTGAGATCATGGAGAGCAACGAATAAACTGTCTATATAATTTTACCTACTCCTAATAATATTTACTTTTTTTTTCTTCTATTTTTTCTGTTTTTTATTCAATTATTTTTTTTTCTCCAATCTTAGCTCTATTCATCAATTAGCGTATAAATTCATTTGATAATTATTGCTTAAATTTCATCTTAACTCAATTATTTTAAATTAAAGTTACATTATTTTGGTATTATTCTAAAAATATTTTATGTATTATTATAAAAATATTTATTTAAATATGCGTTATGTCAAGAAATATATGCATGAGAACGCGTGGAAATATATGCACCTTACCATTACTGCAATGTGGAGAAACTTAAGAAAAGAAAATAACTAAGACCAAATATTTTGAAATCAACAAAATACAATTCTAAACTATAAATTACAAATATTATTTTGTTTTTCATAACTGGGAAAGGTACAAATAAAAATAAAGGTTGATGGTTTAATTAGGTCGAATTACAACATTAGAAATATATAAACTATGCTTAACCACGGGTTCATTCGGCCATATTCGGAAAATAATGGAACGTATTTATCTCATTAAATACCCAAGGTAAAAGTCTAAGAAGTCCATTTTTTGGACAAATTTGGACGTTTTCTTCAACACACAATAATGTACTCGAAACACCCTGAAAGTTACTCCACATGTCATTGTTTTATAAAATTCTAATTCTTTCTAATGATAAAACCATCACTACTATTTTTTTTTTTAGTTTGAATAGACTAGTACGAAATAGAAAGTAATTTTTTATTTGAGATTATTTTGTATAATCATCAGTAAAATTTAAAAAGTTACAGGAACAATCATAATCACTAAATACGATTTCGTGTATTTTTATGTCAATTTTCATTACATTTTTATTTTCACAGTAGCATTTTCACAATGTATTTCTGAAAAATTTTCCACATTTTCTTATTCCTAAGATGTTAGAAGATGGTGCAAAGTGGTCGGAGATTGCAATAAAATAGTTTCAATTTTTAGTGCATGTCTGGAAATTTGGGCCATTCGTCCCACTGTGCACCGTTAGCTCTCGCCCCAGGAGATGGGACTTTTAGTATGTTTACCTTCTAACGAAGCTAAGAAGTCAAAAATCATCAATCAATTGTTTCGATTAAGGATATTTAATTTAAGTATTTCATTTTTTAAAGAGCATAACTGCTATTATCCTTTATTCATTACAACATGTTTCGGAGCTCATTTGCTCCATCTTCAGGTTCCACAACAAAAAACCACATTTCTCAAAGAAAGAGGAAACATAGAACAAATTAGAAGAAGAAGTACTCTGAGTTGAATTCTAAAATTTCCACTGACAGGCAGGTGAAACAATCTATCATTAGAGACTTGAAACCTGAAGATAAAGCAAATGAGCTCCGAAACATGTTGTAATAAATAACGGATAATAGGAGTTATGCTTATTAAAAAATGAAACATTGAAAAATTATAGTATATTTCATGCACTCTACAATGCGTTTATTGACTGGACTATAAGAGTTTTTATCAGGACTTAGTACTTCAGCCATTCCTCCCTGTTTTCTTCAACCTTTTTTCTCTCTCTTCTAATTCATACTTCTTGCTGTAGTCAATGTTTAATTAATAAGTCCGGCTACGATATTTGACGATTCCGGATTATTATTATTTTTTTTAATGTTCCTTTTGGTAGTTAGCGATTTGAGATTTTTTTTTTTATTGTACTGATTCTCTATGTTATCAGACATTTTTTGTTGATTGATTTCCTTCTCATTGATGTTGATCCCAAAATTGGATTCATATCTTGAGGGAAGCCTATTTGATAAATAGAATAAATGGATTAATAAAGGCGCTGTTCAAATCCTCCTTCAAAGGCTCAATAAGGCTTATTGCATTTTTATCGATACAATGACCCGGTGGAATGAGCTATAAAGAGTGAGGTATTAAGGTTGGGCCAGCTACCGATCACCTTCTTCCATAGCCGATATAAAATTTACCGCAAGTTATCTGTAGCAAAGTGATTTATTATTGTCTATTGATGTGATTAATTGTGTTAGTTCTTCTTTGCACCCCATCCTCCCAGATAACTTTCGAAGAAGCTAAGTCTAAAAGCCTCCATTTATGTATAGATATATATTTTTTTTTTCATTTTAACTGTTTATTCTGGAGTCAGACCTCCTGTGATTGTAATTATTTTTACAAAATACAGTAATTCATTCATTTGGCCACGTCTAGTTTTTGCAAAAGCAGGTCGAAACGCCGGAAAGTTAAATAATCGACCAATAATTCGTAATGGGGACTCAATGAATTTTGCCTTCCCACCCAGGTCAGTCAGTATAGGACATCAATGGAAGTCTTGGGCCCAAAAAAAAAAATCGTTAGTGTAAATATTCCCTGTTTTTCCTTTAAAAAAATCTTGCTATTGGTAATGAATCTTGCAATTATTTGTTCGATCGCCCTGAAACGCAGGTCGGAACGTTGGCCATTATTGAACGTTTTTTTAAACTTGGACGTGTTTTATCTTTCTCCTGACTGCATACCTGATCATCTTCTTCTTATATTGCTTAATAGTCAATGGTAATATTCTTAATCTAAATATGTTGTTGAGGACAGAATGTAGTTGTTTGTAGATCAAAGCTAAGTTTAAAACGCTGATATATTAATGTTATTGTTACAAATATTTAACGATAGCCTAACTTTTTGTGATAATTTAACCTTTAATCTGCATATCGGAAGCATTCTAGTTAAAATAAACCTATAACGATTTGTCAAAAGCCGATGTCAAACTAGAGACGAAATGCAAAGAGGAACCGAGCAGGAAAAAAACTGATGCCTCTTTCAGATGATCGGCTTATTGGGTCGTTGTAGAAGTTTCATTTAGCGAGGCCCGTAAATCTCGATCGGTATCGCATAAATTAAAGAAAAATGCAAAAAAAAGAAAGGAAAAACATAGCTAAGGGAAAAAGGAAAGTGGTGGACCTCTCCCCTCGTTTAATTCCGGTGACGAATGACGGGTAAAGCGTAACCCTGATTTGTAGCTTGTCAACTTGGTCCAGGCTGGCCAACACCTGTACGTGTCTCCTTCGGCTTGTATCGACAACAGGGGCCTCTTTTAACCAATTTATGTCTTTCAACAATAAAAGTGTTTATACAAATAATGCTACGAACTCCGTTGGTAACACTATAACTACATGAATCAGTATTTTTACAAATTAAAAAAAAAAACATTAATTGGCTCTTTTCGTTCAAAAATATAACTGTAATAATTATTATAAGTGAGCTTAGACATCAATATTTGTATTTCAGCTATACCATTTGCCTTTTATAAAAAAATAAAAATTATTCAGTTCTGATCCAGAACTGTAGGCATGATATTAAGAAAGGGGTAAGTAAATGCTCTCGTAAATGGAATCATTAGTATTTTCTCTACGAGTGTTCAAATTTTCTATTCCTATTGGAAACTTAAATACGGCAACTGTAAATATTTATTTGGTCACTTAAACAAAAATTTGGATATGCAAAATATTAAAATAAATATAAAATAAATATTTTGATCAGTCATATCCTAACACAGTTAAAATGCTTAAGAGTATATGTGATAGAAAGAACCATGAAGGCAAAGGGGTAGTGACAGGACTTTTGCCATTCATGACGACGCTCTACGGCTCTACGAGTACAGGCCGATAAAGTCGCATGAAATTGTTAAAAGTCTTACAGAAAACCTCTCTGTTAGCAAAATGTCCGTCGTTGACCACCTGAAGAAAATTGGGAAAGTGAAAAAGCTCCAAATTTGGGTTCCTCATGCATTCGTCGACTACTAAAAAAGTCATTGTTATAAAGATTTTAAGATACCAATTTATTGATAAAAAGCCAGTGGAAAATTCAGAATTTGTAAGTAATAAAGATTCAAAATTCAAATATTCAAAATGAGGAAAATAAAGGCCACTATCAAGTCGACGGTTATATATTTAGAGAAATAGATCGCATTTAAATTTTAAAAAATGTTTGAATAGCTATTTATTTTAATAGTTTTAATTTAAAACCATAGACTTCCATTATCTTCCAGACAAATAAGATTGATTAATTATTTTCCACTCCAATTTGATTTTTTTCTTCAAAGGCGGGTTTCGAATATTAAATATTCGTCGTATGTTTTAAAAATATAAACAAATTGAAAACATCAGCACTTTGCAACGCCGAGCATATAGAGTGAAGCGTTGATTATCTGAACGTCAATTATCCAACGTTCAATTAACCTAAACGTTTTTGTTTTTTTTTCTTTCTTATTATTTCTTTTTTGTATTGTTAAAATAATTTTAATTTAAAAATTAAAACTAACGATTTTCTTCATTAGAACTTTTATACTGTATATATGTTATATAAGTTAAGTGAAAACTGTATCCCTAATTAGATCATTTCATTTGAGGCATAGAATTCTATATATATATTCAGAGAAAAATAGTAGAGCTAAAATATACCTAGAGTGGGCTTAGAGCATAGGGACGAAATGAGGAGTTAGGTAGTTGAATAAATGCATTTTAATCACTTTGTTAGGTTGATTGGCAGTGCTTTTGGTTTTCCCTATGACTTATAGTTTATCATGTTTCTGCAACAAAACATATTTATAATGGAACTATCTATACCCTGCATAAGAAATTAGAAGTAAAATATAATAAATGATATATTTATTAAGATTTAAGTATGTCTTATGCTAGTCATTGATTTGTTTGTGCGTCCAGTTCCGTCCCTCCCCTTTGCAGCCTAACCCCAATGCTGTAGCCCGAGGATGACACGACAGAAGATAAAGTCGGACAATAATGTGGGTTAAACTATGGCCGCTATCCGGCGGAATAGTTGTCGGCCATTCCTAGTTCCATATTTGCTCGCCTATTCAAGAACTGCATTCCTAAGTTGTTTCCTATTGCTGCATTCCTCGGCGCCCTGTTTCAGTTGGGTCCTCCTTTGTGCGATTCCTCAATACTGTAAATGTCTGGGAAATATTTCATTATCCGATGTACTGTCTTATTAATATAGTTTATGAATTGGCTTTCTCGTTGTAATTATGTTTAGTTTATTAAATATTTACTAAAGAAAACATCTTAATTATAAAAAAAAGTCCATTTTAATAAACATCATTGAGGATGATTTTATTAATCTGTATTCTCACTTCTTCTGTATTAAGAATTTAATAATAATATAGTATTATTATTAAATTGTTATACTAACGAAGCAGTATTCTTTTGCAAAAGATTTTTAACCCAAATGAAGTAGTTGTTTTACTTATTACTTGTATTACTTAGTATTAATTAAGAAACGAATTAGTTGGTAAAAATCTTTTATATTTAAAATCAAAATTATTTTTTTAGTAACTATGGTTACTAGACGATTAATGAATATACCAGGAACCTCTCGTTCCTATGTCTCACCGTTGAAAGATCACCTGAAGTCTTCTTTCTTAGATTATTGTTTCATTACAATTCGAAACCCTCAACACTCCTTATTATTTCGCTACTATGCTGTTTATTTTGGATTAACAAGATACTTATTCCCTCAAGATTAACATCATACTCACTCTAACCTGCCGATTTGATTCCTGATAACGGACAAGTTGGCCTCGGAATCTTCTAATATATGACTTTTTTCGGAGCATTGCCAATGAGCAGCTAATCTACAAATCATCGCTCTTGAACCCGATATTCCTCCAATTGCAAGTGCCAACATTTTTTATTAGTGTACGAAAAATTTACTAATTATAAAATTACTATAAAATTGCATTCATCAACAAACCATAAATAGCTTCAATGACTGGCAGCTCATAACTTATAACTCTATCTTGGAGGGATGCATACCTGCATCCACTTGATTCCCTGTTCTACCTTAACCCCCCCCCCCCCCCATACGTAGAAAAGTTGTCGAGTTTGGGGCCCTCCAAGGAAGAATATTGTGTGTGTGTTTATAAATATGATAATTTTATTTTATTTTTTCAACTTTTGAATTGGAATGTTATTCTTCTTTCATCAGATTTAACGACCTTTATATCGGTTATATACCGAGAACCAACAACTTCGACCGCCAGTATATCCGTTTAACTCTTTTGAATTTTTATGTTTATGTTTTCCTTGGGCGGCCTCTTTTTCGTTTTTCTTCCCGGACATAGTCGAACATTATCTATGGCCTTTCTGTTTTATCTTTTGTTTGGGCCTGAAAGCGGTATGTTGTTTTTTACGAGATACGAAGTGCTGGCCCATTTCTCAACCCCTTACCAGGTGGACTCGGTTTGAATTCAGGGTATCCTCTCCTAGACTGGTTGGTTGTCTTAACTACGGCTTGGCAGTCCTTTCTATCCCGCTAATCTTGTGGGGACCTTTTTCGTCAAGCAGGGTTTACTGCGGATGTATTCTTTTATTTCCCCCACCAGCTATGAATAGAATATTATTATCGTTTTTAATTTGATATTTTGTTATGTGGTTTTATCTTGTATAAATCCAACTTTCAGATTTGTAATATTTGACATAAAACTATTAATATTATACATTTTTGTATAAATAAATTTGACAAAGATCCCTGAACCCGAGCAATGAACAGGTTCTAATCATAGCAAACAAGTGTTCTGTCCACTGGGTGCCTTGATACAGAATTAACTGTGTTTCGGATCGTGGAAATATTCATGTTGGTAAATTATTTATTCTATTTATTTGATGAAATGTAAGTTATAATTAAAATTGAATTTTGAATTTTCGAATTAAATTTTTTTGGAAGGGAGGAAATATTGAGTGTGATGATACTACCAATTTGAAACTTTGCCAAGGTTTACCAGCATGACCTAGAACTATACCGCAAGGTTAGCAAACATAGGTAGTTGATAACAAGCTAAAGATGCCAATGTCAGAAAATAAGTCTTGGTCACCTAAGCCCGAAAGAAGCCTGTCCTATAAGCCGACTCGGGATAGGACTTAGGAGACACAGAGGGACTTTACCTATCTTGTAGCTTTGTACTGAGTGAGTATGCCGAAATGATGATTTTTTTTTCCATAAAAGATGTTAAAATTGAACAAAATATATGTTACAAATATAAATATAAATTTTATTAATTTTCAAATTTTAGATCATATACAGGATCATACAGGATGCATTTACTGATATATGGTTTATATAGCTATATCAGTTAAGATTTAGTTATAACATCGGATAAAAAAATTGTATACTTGTATTATTTATTATAGTTCGATCGTGTTGCCAGTTAGAACTGGTTGCCTGTCATTACCTGTAAAAAATAGGTTCGAGATTTCAAGAACTGGCTAGCCTACCTGATTCCTGCGAGGGACCATAATGATCAGCCCCCTGAATGTATTCAAATCAACATGCGCCTATTTTGATTTATATATATTTTTTATTTTCAAGAAATCTGAGGTGATAGAATACTCCAACCTCTTAAGGATATCACTTATATATATAAGGTTATCACTTACTGACATTTTAAAAATAACATATATATCTTTTATATATATATATATATATATTTGGAATTGTTATATGTTTTTAGAACTGATGATGTCTTATAATGCAAAATACCATTAGAAATGGCAAGTATTGATCCTTCTATATCATCATTTGTACCTCGACTGATTAAAAAAGTTTCATTTTCTCAAGAATTTTTACTAATTGTAAATATCAAAATTGTATTATCTAATTAAAATTGATAGGCGGCAGTTCGTTGAAAATTGTTACCGGATAATTCAATTCAATTGTTCATTCTTTAACCAGAAAAAAATTGTAAAGTCACAATTGTTGGAGCATTCTGTTGGCTCTTAAGAAGATTCTAAGAAGCCAGGTTTAATAATTTCGCACCCATTGACTTTGAACATAAAGCCCCTATTGTATTTCCGCCATCTCAATTTCCTCTTATTTTAACTAAGCCAAACGGGGCCTCCTTTTGTGATATCATTACTTTCAGTAATTAGGTAATGTAAGTAATTACAAGCTGCAAAAATTTAAACTTTTTAACCACATTGTGTGACTTTTTATTAATTAAACTTCAAGAATAGAAATAGCCTATTTTAGAAATTTTCTTGTTATTCTATCAAAGCAAATGATGCTATGCACATAGGGTTGCCATTTGTCCGGCCTGTCCTGCATTTGTTAAGCTTTTTCGTCTTCTCGTTGAAAGAAGCAATCTTATGGCGTGGCTAGGGTTGCCATCTCCTAAAATACAAAAGCCGGACTTGGCGCTGTACAAAAGCCGGACATTTGCCACAAAAGCCGGACATTATCTTTAAAAGCCAAACATACCTTTTATAAAGCCGGATGTACGTCTTTAAAGTTAGAAATAACTTCAATAATAAAAAACTCTGTCAACATAAGTTACATATAATTTTTAATTAATCAAAGCTCTATTACATAATTTATAATACAGTTTTAAGTTTTTAGTTATAACATTAACCACTTATTTATAGTCCTATCCTTAATCTTTTGATCTTCATATATGCCATTAAAATTAATAACTACCAGAAACATTTTCAGTCTTCAGTTATATAAAACAAAAATAAAAAAATTACAACTCAACTTTGGCAGTATACTAAAAGTTTTCATCATACAAATATAAAAATATATGCACTCTTCTAAAGAGAAAGCAATAAGATTAAAAACTCCTCTTACCTTCTTGACTAATTTAGTAAACTTTTTGACCAATGGCAGAATTTCATAAAAGATTTTAAAAAATTTTCGGCACATAAAACATACTGCTTATTTTAGATCATTTCATAATGAAGAATTTAATTCTGAACTACTAAAATTGGAAGAATCCTATTTTGCGATTCTATGTCATAACGCCAACGTTGAAAGAGTTTTCACTTTGATTAATGTCTAGTGGACAAGGGAACTCAATAAATTGCAAACAGAAACAATTGAACAGATGATGTTCATATTATGCAATTTAAAATTAACATGTGCAGAATATTATGATATGATTTATAAGGAAAACGACGTTTTGGATAAAGTAGGTGAAAAAGCAAAATACAACATAAAATTTATGGATTTTTATTATTTTTAGAAAAATTTGAGATTTCTTTATAGGAGCTGTAATTTATTTATTTTTGTTTTTGTTTTATATAAGTGAAGTCTATAGAAGACTGAAAATGTTTCAGGTAGTTTTTAATTTTAATGTCATACATAAAGATTAAGGATAGGACTATAAATAAGTGGTTAATGTTATAACTAAAAACTTAAACCTGTAATATAAATTATGTAACATAGCTTTGAATAATTAAAAATTATATGTAACTTATCTTGACAGACTTTTTTATTATTGAAGTTAATTCCAACATTAAAAACGTACATCCGGCTTTATATAAGGTAAGTTTGGCTTTTAAAGATAATGACCGGCTTAATACAGCGCCAAGTCCGGCTTTTGTATTTTAGTAGATAGCAACCCTACCTACCCCCAGATGCGCTTTAATGCACCTACACAAATCTGACGTTCTATAATAAAACATATTCTTATTTATCTGCTGTTTTTCTTAGGTATCTTAAGTCTGTAGTTATTTTTCACTACATAATACATTTTTCACACTATATCTTACATGGGTTATTATAATAAATTTTTGAAAATATCCCTTAGAATACAGTAATTTCCCTCTAGACCCTCCGACGCTCGCGGGTATCTTTCAGATACTAGTTGAATTAGAAACCGGTGATTATATTGAAAAAAAAAAACGGAATAGCGATGTTCTTCTTTCACTACTTCTTTCCTTTCTTTCCAGTCTAGTTCCTTCTTATTTGTCAAACCTGCCCAACCACCTTACAACTGAGCCATTACACATTGTATATTAAGGATACACCGCGACCAATCGAGTAACATTAACACTCCAGTTTGTTTTCGATTATTCTATTGTTTTATTATTTTCTATCATAGGGTCTTTCTGCATAAACTTTAACGTTAGTTTTTCTTTTCCATGCATCAGAAATTGAATTGTATCTGAGAAATATCGCGTCTAGATATTTGGTTATTGGCGAATTATCATTATGATACAACTGATTTAAAAAATTTTTTTTTTTGTGTGTGTGAGTTTTATAACTGCGTTTGGACAGAAAATTTAATATCTTACAAGTGAATTTGCCAATGAATGAAGTAGAATGGAATGAAAATAAAATAGTATGTTGGAAAACAACAGAACAGTAGAGAGGTTAAATGAGGTTAAAAAAAAAAAAAAATTAAAAAGATGTTAGAAGGTAAAATCAAATTAGAAATTCTACAAATGGAATTTGATAAAAAGAACGTTGTTCAACATTATAGCGTTTTTTTAAAAAGTTCGAAGAATAGATTAGTAACCATGGGTTTTTTGATAATTTCAAAATAAATCGCAGCTTTTTGTAAATTGATAAATAAAAGAAGACTTTGATATTTTTAATGAAATACCCTATTGTCCTTATACCCAGAATCCGATAGTCCTTTTTTTTTTCTTTTAATTTTTTTTTTTTTTTAATTTTTTTTGTCGTAGCGTAATTTTTATTTTTAAGGATACAAATAAAGAATAAAAAACATTTATTATTTTTAAATAAAAGATTTTTTTTTTGTCATTTCGTAATTTTTTATTTTTGTATTTTGCATCATTTTTACGGATGATTAGCCCAGTCCTTAGTCCTTTTTTTTTTTTTTTTTTTTTTTTTTTTTTTTTTTTGTCATATCGTAATTTTTTATTTTTGTATTTTGCGTTTATTTATTTCGCGCAGTAACTCCCAAAACGTGCAATATCGTGCAATTCCATGAAAGTTCACGGAAATCCGGGCTTTAGTGATAGTAATTATCTAACACAATGAAATTAAATATTAAAAGCTTGTGTAAATCTCGAAAACGTATTGTTAAACGCAGTTACTGTATTGATTTAAATCTTTTATTATTTTACCGGCTGTGTTTTTACACCAGTGACGCAGCTGAGAGAGAAGAGCTTGGATATCTTTGGATAGAATTTTGGTTGGGCATCCCAAGGATGAGTATATATTGTAAATAAAGAATGATTGTATTTTTCACTTTTAATTTAATTTTTCTATTATTATTATTTTTAATTCGTTTATTCCACCTTATATCGTTATATATTATTGTTATTTTCTTTATGTTATTTGCATGTAGTATGTTTTTTTTTCTTTTTAATTTATTTCTAACTGTACATATTTTTTTGTATGCATGTATGTATGGATTCATATAGCCATCCATATTATTTATTGCCCTCATTTGAGGCATATTGTAATAGTTACAGCTATAGAAGTAAAAAAAAATTACCCAAAGAAGTCTATTTCTGTAAATACAGAATGAATTTTTTTGCTGTTAACAGTTTGTAGTAAACTTTTTTTTGGACTCCTCGTAAAATATTAAAAAAAAATAGTCTTTACATACTTTTCATTCTTACCCAGGAATCATTGAGTTTTAAGGTCTTCCTCGCTGTCTTGTCATCCGTTTTTCGTCCAAAATTTCCATTTTGACCTATACAAGTGTACTAGTGTAGATCGTGTACAATGGCTTGATTTATTATGTATTTTTTTAGGGTCTCCAAACTTTCCAGATTATGGTTGCCATATATTAGAATATAGAAATGTTCATAAAGTTATTTTAGTCACATGTTTACTATTATAAATATACTGGATGAGAGACGAATGAACTTCAAACGAGTTCGGTTAACCCGAGGATTGCTTGATCCATGGCCACTTGAGAGCGGTTAAATGTATTGGAGTCTGTATGTTTTGATTTTATTTGTTAGATTTATTTTTTTAAATGGTTGTATACATTATGTATAGGATATGTTAAATAGGTAGAAACATTGCCCAATTTGGGGCTAATAGAAAAAATTAAATTTTGGTGAATGGGGTGCTACCAATGTGCAATTGTCACAAAACTTTGCTATGACATTATATCCATTATGGTTCACATTTACTTGGTGTATTTTTTTGTACAGTCTAATAAATATAAATATTTACGAGTAAAAATAAATATATTTGCTGCTATCTGCTATCTTAGATAGAACTAAAGCTATACTCATAATATGCTACATAAGCGGAAATCAGAATAAGAATTTTTTGTAAGACATGTATTTCAAAGAAGGATGGAGGCCTGCTCGAGGGTGGGTCAAAGGTAAGCTAGGTCGCTGGGAGGAGAGTGTTCAACCGCAAAGCCATTTCTTCTTGATCAAAACGTTGAGGATTTGATTACCGCCTTTGTGAGATGAACTTATTTTGTTGCGATCACACGGTCAAGTTGGCAACTTCTAGCTTTAGCGGCTTAGAGGAAAAGGGAAGAGAAATAAAATATTTCTTATGATACACGTTTCGAATATCTAAAAAAAAAAATTAGATAGATAATACAGTCTAACGATGAGATTTCACTTTAAAAGGTAAATACCCCAAACTAGGAATTAGCATCTTTAAGCTTTTATTTTCAAGAGCGGGTAATGTTTGTTTAAGCTATCTTAGTAGTGAGACTTTATTGAGTTTATAAATGTTTTAAAAAACTAAGTAACCTCTATGGAGATACTGTAAATCATTAAAATTATTCCCCACAAGCCTGTTCAATCTCAGGAACGTTCAGTTGAATTTAAATCATAGTTACGAAATATCGCTCTACAACTCTAATTTTCTGTACCATTAAGATATTGTGGTCGTGAGCTATCAAAAAATCGATATTGTTCTCCAACAAACGGTTCTGATGGATTACCCTTTTCTAAAGGAGCACTCTAATGTACTATTCTACTTACATGTATCGTTTAGTGAAAAAAAATTGGTCTATTTTCGCTTCCATGTATATTCCAGCCCATCATTTTATTTTCAAGTTATGTTCCAGTCAATCTAACGCTAACAGCCTTGAGCAAACTTATCTAACAGCCATATTCATCTGACATATATAGTAGGTCTTGATTCATCCTTTTTATACTCTTTTATATATTTCCTAAAGTTTCGACATGCTGTTCGGTGATTATTTGTGAAACATATCTAGTTTAAATTAATTCTCTTTGTAAAATACTTGAGTAGTGTTTGTTGGTGTATATTTGTTTTTAAGAACTTAATAGTTGTGAAGAACTATTTATGAGGCAACAGACGGGCCAAAGAGCTGCCTCAATGTTCTGCCTAATAAAAGAATCTAACTTTTCGTTTTCAAACTACATTCTTGATACCAATGAATGGTACTAGTCTAGTCAATAAAGGATTATAGAGTGCGTTTTCTGTAATCCAAGGTTTCTCTTCGGAAACATGTTCAGGGTAGTTAGGAAGCTAACATACTAAAAGTCCCGGCGTTTTCAGGCCTGGAAACCGGAAGGGGGAGGTACAAAAGGTCCCAGCTTTTCCAAAGATTCCCGGTTTTTCTCTCATATCTCTAATATGACTATTTACTAAATTAATTAAACTCTCTACACATTGGATCTTATACACTTTTTTTTCATGTTCCGAACAGTTTCCGAGATACGCGCTCGGCAATTGTGAAAGTTTGCGAAAAACCGTTCATTCTATGACAAAAGGCCTTATAATAAATGCTGTAAATACTTAAAAAAATGTATACGTATTCCAATTTATCTTCACACTGTCGAATATTACACCAACTTTAATGTTATTTTGGTAAAACGTGGTATTTAGCAGTGGTCTTTTCTCTTGAAACTCAATGCCTCCTATACGTCTATAAACGCGATACGTATCAAATTAACCTTTTATAATGTACTTCAATGATTCATTCTTAAACTGAGAGTCCCAAAAACATGCAAAAACATTTGCGGTAAGTCGTACTTCTCTGTGAAAACATGTTTATCGGTACTCTCTGGGTTATAACTCCGAAACAATTAATCCCATCCAAAAGTCAATTTCTTCATCTAGGAGCTCATTAAATTTACTAATAGGTCCTATATATGAAATTTTGATCAAATCCCGCACTGTTTTTGAGATAAGAGCGAAAAACCTGTAATCTTTCAAACAATTGGGACCTTTTGTTCCTTCCCCCTTTCGGCTCCCAGGACCGAAAACGCTAGACTTTTAGTATGTTAAATTCCTAATAACTCTGAACATTTTTCCGAAGAAAAATCTTAGATTACAGAAAACGCACTCTACCCCTATTTTCGGCCTTCATTGGCTGGAGTTATACCCCCTTTCTTGGTCGAAAAGAATAAAAAATAAATAAAAGGTGATTTTTATAACTTCATTCGTGTCCATTGTAAAATTGTCTACTGTCGATCTAAACTGTAAATAGCTGATTTTTTTAAAATTAGAATATAATATTTCCTTTTGAAAACGACATGGTGTTTCGAAACTGTTCAACTAATTTGAGTTTCACATTTATCTGTAGCTTTTTCCTATGGTATGTTTCATTTATGAACATGTGTTTCTATTTTTTGAACGCGTGTTGTTGAGTGTTTAATATATTTATTTATGTTTTGTTATCGCCTGAAATGGAAGAAGGTGTAACAGAAGTTAGCACCATCAGTTTTAAAGCGGATTTAGTGTTTTATGTATCGATCATTTCTTATTTCCTCTTCCTTAATGTGAATAAGTGTAACACAAGTTTACAACATTACTTTTTACATCGATTTAGTGTTTTATATATTTATATTTTGTTATTTCCACTTCCCTTGTATGTGAAATATTTTTTTACCTGTTCTGTCAATGGATTCTTTGTCATCCTTTTTGCTTATCGCCCTTAGGTGAGATAGATTGTAATATTAATTCTATTAAACACTTCTATCTAAAAACAAATGTGAGAAAGTTTATCAGATGTTCGATATTTTCTTATTTCCACTTCTCCAACATTAGAAGGATTATCCAGAGGTTAACAGCATTACATACAACATTGATTTTTTCTATTTTCATATTTTCTTGTTTCCACATAAGTCACAGAATCTAGCATTATTTTGAACATGAATTTATATTACTTTGTAAATGATGAAGGATAATCTTACCCCTCGAAAATTTAAGACTAAAACATATAAATATGTCGGAAGAGGGTAACAATCGATTAAAATGTATTTGGTGTGCGAGCGTTGAGCAATGGTTTGATGTATCGTGTTGTTATGTAGCCAAATTTAAATTTTATTTAATAGTGTCTTCTGAAGGATACACTAATTAACTCATCAATCGCATGGCGCTCACTATCCAACTAGTTTCGAACTAGCAGTTCGGATAACTTCAGAGTTCCAAGCTTCTATATTGGGATAGCACAAAAAAATCCACAGTATGTTGGCTGCGTAAGAGAAATCGGTTTCCTAGATTTCGGCTGTGGTGATGTATTGCTAAGGACATAGTCTAAAATGAACTTCGGTACATCAAAACCAATTTCCTTTCTTCGAGAGGAAGCCATGCATCCTCTAACTCATTCTCGGCCTCCTTTTTACAAATAATCTGAATATGTTGCATTATTTTGTTTTGCTTTTCTCTGTGGTATTCAAGTACGTGGTTAAGGAAAATTTAAGTAACCTTTATCACTCCGTTCTAACAATATTTTTTCTTTTATAATTTTTGAATATTAAATATCTCTTGTCATTGCTTTATCTCCTAGACATTTAAAAAAGTAAAAACTACATGTTTTTGTATTGTACATAAGATATCAAATAATACTGATCACATTTAAATCAAATTAGGAACTAAACAATTTATGTATCGGGAAAATTCAGTTGGACTCCTTTATGAATATATCACATTCGAATTTATACAGTCGGTTCAAATAAATTTCGTTTAACAGTTTTTATATTTATTCTTATGCCATGTATTATATACTAATGTGCATAAACTCTCAATTTTGGTTTGGAAATTTAAAAAATTTACTTTCTAGCAAAGTAATTATTTAACTAATACAATTAATTAAATGAAAGGCATATGTATTGTTTGTTAATTTGGCCCTGGCTCGTTATCGAAGTCGAAGCCCATGGGGCACATCTAGCCTGGATAATGTGAGTACCCTTAATTAGGGGGAAAGCGAGGAGTTGAGCGTGATCCGCTTTCTCAACCTTCATAGGGGTGAAGTGTTACAGGTTTTTTTTTTTTTTTTTTTTTTTTATTAATTAAATTGATTATTCGCATATCTTGTTCCATGAAAGAGTTTATAACGTGCACATACTTAATTATTTTTATGTTTTTTATTTTATTTATATTGGAGTCCTGTTAATGGCAAACTCTTTCACTCATGTCCTGTGCGTCTGCAATAGGGATGTTTATCGATACACGATATATGTATATATCGATATTTTTTCTTACGATATATCGATTCGTACTATTCGTTATATCGTTTTCTCTATGGAAATACAAAATATAACTACATATATTTAAAAAATAAGTAACAAAACCTTTCTACAGTATTAGGTTGATGCAAAAATAATGCAGGATTTTATTTCCATTTCATTATTAATTCCAATTGTGTAAACAAAACAATCCACAATGCCAAGTTATACACATCACATTAACAACTCGAATAACAATCGATGTTTTTACTGAATACCAAAAACCAGCATTATTTTTGCATCAACCTAGTAGTTTAAATAATGGAAAGTGTTTAATTTATCATGGTTTTAAAGCCACTTTCCAAATTTAATGTACGTTATCTAGGAAATATGATGCTAGTGTTTCCACCTCAGTGCCGACAGAGAAATTATTTTCAAGAACAAGGAAAATCATTACCAACAAGAAATAAATTAAATAGAAATATTTTGGGATAATTACTTTTCCTACAATCCATTGTTGACCTAATAATATAGATATCTGCGTATATGTACTCATTGCCTACTGTTTAATCCATAATGAACTACTTTTAAATTTTAAATAATTTTGTTAATATTTATGTTGTAAAATAAATTAAGGTAACAACATATCACCAACCACTGCTCAATCCCTGCTCCCTAAAAAACGGCTGAATATAAATTATAAAATCAATTTGGCTTAAAAATGAAACAAAATCATGTTTCACATAAATATTTTTTAAAAAAATAGGCATTATTAAAAATAAATACAAAATATTTGAACGCATATAAAATTAAATTTTTGCCAAAATGAAATAAATGTATGAAAAAAAATTAGCTTATATAATTTAACTTTTAGACGTTTGTAAATAAGTTACACTCAGATATTGTTCCTTAGTGTATGTTTCTATTAAATTATCGTTTACAACTATTGTTTATAGTTTTTTGTATCTATTTTTGTGTTTATAACATATTTTCTCATCTTGATTATTGCAACTTTCTAAGATACGGATTATGTTGCGTAGAAGTGTCTCCAAATCATATTTTTATATTTATAACGTCTTTATAAGCTATGCTGTTTATACGTCACAGAAAAGATCTAATCCTTGAAATGACGCGTATCATGGAATATTCCTGTTCTCTTTCCGTTACGCAAGATTGTGACGACTATGGCTTCTTGTTGCATCTGTTGCAGACAAGGGCTGATTTTAATGGCAATCTGTTGTATTATTTACTGGCCACTCGCAGGCTCTCTACCAAGACACAATGTTCTTGCTGAATAATGAATAACAACCTGGGAAAAATTCAGGGGGTTGGAAGTAAGAAGTAAAGAACGGGTATCTGATCGCTATTATATCGTTGAAGATACATTTTATGTGAAATTTTAATGATAATAAGCTTAGATCTTGACTATTTATCAAAATTAAGCTGCAGTATTTATAATTATCAAACTAATAATGTACTTGGATTTCGTTAACGGAGATTTAAACTTTGATAAACTTTAAAATAAGTAATATACATTTTACATGTAGCAGTATAAATGAGCACACTTCATTTTACATTTTATCTTAATAATATTATTCCTATTACTTACGGACTATTCATTATAAGTTATGTTCATGGCTCCAAAACACTTTCTGAGTTTATTTCATACCAGAGCTCGGAAATATTAAGATTCGGGATTGAAAAATTAGTTTCATGTTGGGAACAATATGTAGGAAAAGAAGGTAAATGTTATCGATAAATTGTTTTCAGTGATTTATAGTTAAATTTTAGAGAAAATAACCTGTGATATGAAAAGGAAATTTTAATTGAAACAATTAAGTCTAATACAGTAGACCTCCCCCCCCCATCTCATCTGTCTTTACTCGGGCCGACAACTCGTCGGATAACCGAATAACAGAGTATAATTAGAAAAACATATCGATAAAGAAAAATATTTTTAGGTTAGAGGTTCTTCCGTGGAAAATGTGATGAGTATCTAGAAAGAAGAAATTGCACATCACCATCGTGCGTTGTTTACCTTTTTAAAAAAGATTTTCAGTGTTTGTTTTAAACATACTGTAGCTAATTAGTAATTACTGATTGGATGTTATTAAGTAATCAGGTATGTATATAATTAAATTTTGTTTTACCGTTTCATTTATTGTATTATGCGTCACAAAACGATGTATGTAATTACTCGTAAATATACATACAGCAGATAAAACAACAATTAAACAAAATTTTATTTCATTTGTTACGGGTAAGAATTTGTAAGAATTCGTTTGTGAGCACCGGTTAAGAGGACGTCGGATAACAAAGAGTTTACTGTAGTGCACATTAAAGAGTAGTATTTGTATTTTGAACCATTACTAAATAATTAAACATTGGCGTCCACTAAACCTACAATAAACCTATATACATATTGTGTTAAAAAAAAAAAATGTTTCTATTTAAAACATTTATTGAGTAATTATTACAATCTGCCTCAAAGAGATCATTAAGTAAGATGGATGGCTTTACTGCATCCATTCGCACAATATGTATAACAAGAAAAAATAAAAAGACGAGACCAAAAATAAACAAATTAAGAACATAATAATATATACAAATTGAAAAAATAATAAATTAACGAACCTCAAATTATACGATACATAAAGTGGACAAAATTATAACAATAATAATTTTTAAAACAAAAATAAGAAATAATTAAAGGATACAAATACAATCATACCAGATTTTAAAAAATAATGTTTTTGTTTTTTTTTACAAATAAAAAAACAATCTTTATTTTAACCCTTAACCGGCGTTGCGGAGTCCCTGGGACTCTAGCAGATATATAAAGTTTCATAACTAATGTAATTTTCGTTCAAACAGGGTGTGTTTCCCGGTACCTTCTTAGGGCGAGGGGACGCACCATTTGTTATATTTACTTTAGTATTCGGGGAATTTAAGTCGGCGCACAGTGGGACGAATGGCCTATCAAGGAGGAAAAACGTCATGATGAAAATTAATGAAACTATTGTGATAGATGTACAGTTAACTAGTTTATGGGACATTATCAATGGTTCTTTCGATTTTCGGAGGTTGATTTCAAGGTTAAAAGAACGATGAAAGTAGTACCTAACTCGACAGGTCAAATTTTGTTAAAACTATTGATTCTTTCAATCTAAATTTGTGTATCATCCTATTGATATTTTTTTCATTATTCTTTTATAATTAGTGAATATAGACGATCGTGATACCAGTAAGCCATGCTCAAATAATTTTTTTTAATTTGACCTATAATATAATTTTTTGAAAAGTGCCATAAATTAAAGCATTTTTTAAACTAAAAAGATCTATTACTAAAAAGTACCCCAAAGTACATCTCTGAAATTCATGGTAGAGGTGCCTTAGAAGGTATATGAAATAATCATGAAGCATTGAGCTCCTTTTATCTGCTTTCTTTTCTGAAAACGAATTTTCAATTCCGCGAAGGGAGTTATTTCGTACTTTCGTAAATTAAAACGAAATAATAAGAAGCTAGAAAAACCCGTAGTCATATTACATTTTATTGACTCCGATCATCAAGGGGATTGAGAAAATTACTTTTATAAGAAAAAAATAGTTTTACATACTTTTATAAAGTTTCAATACTCAAAAATACATAAGAATTAATGTATGTAAGCATATTTTTATTTTTATTTTTTTAATATTTTTTAATATTTGTTTATTTTTTATTTATTTATTTTTTGTGACATTTCGATAGTTCCTATTTAAATGGTCTGAAGCATAACTGAGTAAATAGTTTTGTTGAGTAGGCAAACAGGTCAATTAAAATATATAGAAAGATTTGAAAACAGTATCGTGCCATAATATGAATTGGATTAGTACACCGGAAACATCTCATTTAAACCATACCAGCTTGACGGGTTTTTTCATTCATTACTTTTTTAAGATAATTAAAAATAATTACTATAAACAATTACCCATTATGTGATCGTCAGAAACGATATAATTCATTATTTTTATTAAATTAATGTGATACATATAAAATAAATAGTGAAAAATTAAACCTAATTAAAATATATATATTGAACTACGGATAATAGGGTCCTACTGCATTGTATTTTCCTAATTTTTGTGACTTTAGTGGTTTTATTTTACCTTATTTAAACTCTATTGTTTATGTATATTATGTTACCAGGTCTGTTTAAGTGATTCAGAATTTTTTCCTCCTAGATTGGTCATTCGTCCCACTGTGCGGCGTTACAATTGCTTCAGAGTCCGTGGGACTATAGTTAGTGCTATATTTTCAATTTTGCAACTATGTCCAAGGAATCCAGAATGCATTAGAACTACAGATGCTAACTAGGAGGAGACCCTACTAAAATGGTTTGGGGAATCTGACACAGAGTTTTCAGATCAAGAGGGTGATCCTTCATGGAAGGAAAGCAAAGTTCCTGCCGAGAATGCTGTCAAAAGTAATCACGACGTTCTCGGTTACTCAAGAAGTTTTACCTAGAAATTATAGAAAATATTGTTTTATTTCTGATTCAAAAAACCAATATGCTTGCAATGTTCTAATAAACTGTATGATCAATGCATTGAAAATCTAGATGAGTTTTTTAAGGGCATTTCTACCAATGTCGATTTTTTCCGTATGAAGTTTAGAAGTTAACATATGCTAATTTATTATAGTTCACACCTTAGGCAATATATTTTTCGCTAAAAGTTTTTATATGTTTGGTTCGTTTTTCAAAAATAATAATCTCAGTGTATTTTCGTCAGAAAAATTATTATTTTGAGTTTTATATCTTGATAACTTTACTTTGTTATTCAGTTGGTTGCAAATAAAGTATTTTGTGTCTATAAATGCTATTGATTATTTTAACATCAAAAAAATAATATTTTTCAGGAAATTTAATTTTGGAGTCCTAGGAACTCCGCGACGCACGGAGTGTTAAAGTTTTTGGCCACGCCGGTTAAGGGTTAAGAAAAGGCACAAGGAATATTGATTTTATAATTGTTTTTACTTATGTAACTAATTATTGTATTAAAGACCCATTGTTACAGCAATATCTTTTTTTTTATTATTATTACTAATTTTAAAGTTATTAACGAATCTAAAAAGCATAACATCTTATATAATTCCAATTAAATATTGTCACTTTTTTTTTTTCTTTTTTTTTTATGTGAATAATGGAACAGTATAAAATGATACATCTATTTATTCCCCAAGTTAAAAAACTGTTAAAATGAATAGAATCCGTGGAGGGTAGTCGAAGGGGAGGGGGGGCTTTCAAAGTTTTATCTCGATAGCAGATAAAAGTTGGCCCCGGCATTATGGACTTTTCTTCTAACTTGATCTATCATTTCGAGGCACTTATCACTTACCTTATACGAAACTAGCGTCTTCAATCATTATTTTACGAACAACTTTTCATGTATACAGCATGTAGTGAGAGGCAGTTTTTTAGCAATTCACTTTTCTTTTTTTTTCACTAAAAAAGGCTTCCTAAATAATCATTTTTTTTTTTTTGGATCTAATGTTTAAAATAAAAATCTGCTGTGAGAAGGGTGCAGATGTTCGTTTGTTAGACAGTTTGTACCTTGTTGCTGAAATCAGTTATGATCCAATAGTCAAAAACAGTACAATTTCTCGGCCTGGCTGTAGACAGAACCCTTACTTTTACTGACCATTTAAAGTGACAATCAGACAAAATTAAAAAAAAAATATACAATACTAATATAAAAAAAAATATTTGGGTGACCCGAACGAGCCACTTCTTTATATAAAACTGATTTTGTGACATTTGACCATGAATATCATTATGCTAACATGCTGAGGTCGGTGACTTTTCACCACTTATTTAGAATGCCAAAACGAAAGTATATGCAAAAATTCAGCTTCATTGCTGCCTTTTCGAGATTTGCTGTCTAAAACTCCTTATTTGACTGGGCTAGTAGTAGGGATGGGTTGTTCCACCTTTTTAATGGAACGGTTCCAATCGTTCCGTTCCAGTTGAAAACCCGTTCCATTCTCGTACTTTTTTTGATTCACTTTCATATCAATATGAAAACAAAACAAAATAAAGTAACACTACACCTAGTGAGCCCCATCACTGGATCAAGATTTATTTTATTGTTCTATCATGATTTTTTGTATTGGGTTGTTTCACATGAAATGTCCGTTTTCAAGGTAAAGGGATTTTCGTAAAAATATAATATGAAAACAATATAATTTTATTCGAAGTATTTACCTTCTTTTTCTACACATTTTTCCCAACGTGACAACAACTTTTTTTATCCCAGATTTGAAAAACTCTGAGCTTTGAAGTGAAACAAAATCTGAAAACGCACTTTTGATTTCAGCATCATTTGCAAAAAATTTTCCTCTGCAGAAGTTGTCTAAATTCCTGAAAAGGTGATAATCTGTTGGAGAAAAGTCGGGAGAATATGGTGGGTGCGGAAGAACTTCGTACCCCAGCTCTTTCAATTTATGCATGGTAAGTTTTGAAACGTGGGGTCTAGCGTTGTCGTGTAGGAGTATAGGGCCCTTCCGATTTACCAATCCAGGTTGTTTTTTCAATAATTTTTCGTGCATTTGGCCAATTTCATTGCAGTAGGTTGTAGAGGTAATGGTCTCACCTCTAGGCAAAAAGGAATAATGTATGATTCCAGCCATGGACCACCATACTGTAACCATCAATTTTTTCGGGTGCAAATTTGGTTTTGGCATTTGTCCTGGGCCTTCGTCGATGTCTAACCACTGCCCTGACCGACGCTGATTGTCATAAGCAATCCAGCTGCCGAACGACCTAGTTTAAACTCATAAAAAAATATTACACGAAAATAGCGTGTTTCCATGTTCATATTTGAAGGTATACTAAACAGTGTGTAATTGATTGGGAAGCTAATGTTTATAAAAGAAAAGTAGAGGATTAGTAACTGCTTGATTATGATATGTGAACTTTAGAAGTAAACAACAGAGACTCGCAAAATCCTGTATGTATTTCAAATATTATAAAATCGGACATTTCATGTGAAAAAACCCAATACTTTAAAGAGAAATACCTAAAATGCACCAAGTGCAGAAAAAGAAATGGATTCATACTTTTTTGTAATTGTATAATAAAACAATGTTATATACGGAGTTATACGAAATGAATTTAGTGATAAACCAAAAAGGACTACCCTGTTCTATGATACATAAATAATATTTGGAGTTTTAATTGAATTTTGAAGTGGGCTATGTAAAACATTATTGGATAAAATGCAGTTGTCACCAGACAACGGTTTGATGAATGTTGCAGTAAAAAAAACACTAGATTTTTAGTGAGTATAAATCTCACACTTCGGAACTTTGTAATACATTTTCTTGGCGACGAATTAGATAATTTTATTAAATAAAACATTTTTTTTTTTTTTTTTTTTTTAAATACAATTTTATATTCCTTAAAATATTCTTATAAAATTAAAACCAAAATTTATAACTTAAAACATATAAAAAACAATACAAAGTTATATTATGTTCGATAAATCATAAGGAAGAAGAAAGACTGTTTTTCTCAATTCCTACCGAACCCTAATTCATCAGGTTCCAGAGAATATAAGAATCTAGAGCATTCGTGATATTGGAATTCAGTAAGAAAGTATAGTACCGAATTATATAGAGTTGGTTCAGTAGCTGAAAATGTCAACTAAATGTGGAAAACTAAACACATGTTTTGGTCTTAATGGTTACTTTACACTTTGAATTCCGTTGTTCGAATATAATAATCAGTGAAATAAATTCCCCTAGGACAATGCTAAAATATTTGTTTAGGGTATTTTTAATTACATGAAGTATTCATATGCTAACTCGTTATTTGTTCCATTTATCATTTTTTGTCGGTTTATTATTTTTGATATCTCCTGGGTTTAAAAATGTTTATAAATTTCCTAGATATTCTAACTATGCTTTAAAAGAGTTTGTTTTAGTTTTTTTTTTTTTTGCTTTTTGTTATTTGAAATTTGCACACAAGTTCGTTTTTTTAAATATTATTTATATTCTTAAATGTATATCAAATTTTGTTGGCCTCTATTCTGTCGTTTTTTCCACTATTGGGGAGACGTTAGATCGGTAGCTGACTGGGAGCAGGGCCCTCACAGCCCTTCCCCCACTACTACAACAGCAAGTAGCCTACTAATCTGATCATCCGCTTCCTTACAAATCGTATTTTTCAAATTTCGATCAACCTATGCAACCGAAAATAAATCTATTTGCATAATTGTTTCTAATTAACTAAGTGGCTATAACCAGTTTTTTTTTAAAAAAGCAATAGTTCTCCAGATAATTTTTTTAAATTCTAAAATAATTGACAAAAAAAAAAATTCGGAAAACGTAGCGTGAATTCAATGGGGTTTTTATTACTAAATCCGTTTACAGATCTAATACTGATGATTCTCTTCACAAATGAGAGCGAAAATAAATTTGCCCCAAAAGTGCTGCTATATCTTGAAAAAAAAAATCTTACTAAAAATCGTTATGTTTAGCCTTAAATCCTTGAGAGGTTCTTTTGTAAACCCCACAGGTAGCGGTTTCCTGCAGATATCCTAACTGCTATATATAGTCAAATTGTTGTTTGTTATCCAGCTTCTGGGTAACTGAATTCTCGGCAACACTTTATTTGTAACTTTCCCAGTAGAGTAGCCGTATAAGCCGAAAATCCTGTTAGGTGGGAGCCTAGATCAATCGATAAATGTACTAAGTCAGGCTGGATAAGTCCCAAAAGACCTTTTTTGATGCCAATTGAAGGTTCCATATATAGTGAGTGAAAGGATGACAGGAGGTTCGAGGAAACCCTTAGGTAGCGATGGGGCAGAGGTATTAGCCCTCCTGGAAATAACTTTACCTCAGGCAGAGGATAAGAAGCGATATAACAAGATAACGACGCATGAATGCAATGTAAAGACTATCGATTCGATACTTAACAAACTTAACTCATGCTTTCGATAGCTCGCTCTTTCCTACAGACATAAATTTAGCTTTTCCTATGAATAGAATTTTATCTAATGAAAGTCGTAATGGACCCATCAATTAAACTGCAATTCTAGGTATATTTCATTCTCAAGGTGTGTATAATATTATTTTATGTATAGGGCAGTCTTGGGCCTCGCCTACATAACGAGACTGCTTAATTAATGATATAATGTCTGTTCATCTTTAATTTAAATTAGCATTACATGTTGTAATCTAAAATCATATTCCACATAATACAAGCCAATTGGCACATTGGAGTTTCCAGTCAATTTTATATAATTTGTCTAAGATTGAATATATGTTGAAATGAAATACACTAAAATGTAAAATTAAAAAACCTTAACTTTTTCGGAACTCATTAAAATATACATGTTTCCCGTTTGTCTTATTACCATTATTTATTTATTTTTTTTTTTTTAATGACAAGAAAATATTTTTCAAAATTCATGATCCAGTAATCTTATATCACTACTTAAAAAAAAAACATAGCCGTTCTCCAAAAGGATGGAGACTTATTTAGATCCAAGATAAGATAAGAGGACCTCTATAACTGCAGTAATAATGAAACGTTTATTTGACCGTATTAAATGATATTTTTTGGGGGGTATATTCAGTTTTATTAATTGATTTATGAGGAGGAAATGCAGTATGGAACCACTTTGATGGGTGATACTAGAATTGAAAAAAAAAAAAAAAAAAAAGAAAAACTTTCTTCCTAATAGCACATAATCTAATATCAAAGAATATATTACGGAAAATGAATCTACGAAAAAATAAATCTATTATTGATGTATGGCAGTGAGACATGGTCTCTTACGGGCACCCTTGAGAAAATGAGGAAGAGGAAGGGCAAAGGGGCAAAAAGGGGAGAAAAAGAGAAAGAGGAAGATCGAAACAAAGATGGGAGGTCACTTTAAAAAAGGACGCAGCCGAACAATGTTTAATTAACTGGAAAGTTATAGCTCACGATAGGCATAAATGGGATAGAATGGTAGAGTGGCTAAAGATATCTAAAATCTATGAAAGCCAATGGAAAATAAAAAAAAAAAAAATTATTTCAATCTTTTAATTAATTTTTTTTTTCAATTTTTTATAGTAACTATTGATATTTAAACTTCATGCATTATACACAAGGAAATTCAAAGAAAATTATCACAAAGAAATATCAATAACATGTAAAGAACTACTCACTAATAGCACAACATAGGTGGTACATAGTTCTTCAATCTTAATTATATTGATTCTTCTGTACCATTATGCGTACCTCAACTGCTATTGATAGTAATTCTTTAACTTTTCATAAAACTACTCTCAACACTATACATTTACCTTTATACTACACCGCTATATGTATTGATAGCAACACCCAGAATTTGAACTTACGGCGAAACTTAGATTCTTCTTAAGACAGATCATACTTTATAGAAATCCCAAAGCAATATCATTTGAACTTGTTTTTTTATTTTTTTTTATTTATTAAGTTTTCAACTTTATAAAGTAACTAATTTTATTAATAAGTGGAAAAATTATTACAATAATTCGTAAGGTGACTATCTGCTTCTATGAAAGTTCTACATTAGAAGGTATCTTGGCCATCCTCGTTTTAGATGCCTCGGAATATTATCGGGAATTGAGTGTATGAAAAGTGGAGAGTAGTGAATTCGAGTGGGTAAAGAGGTTACAATGAAAGGATCGGTATCTGGTTGGGGCCAAATAAGAAACATATTAGTCCAGTCAATAGGGAATCACTCCCATGTTAAATTTACTAAAAATAAGGGCTGGTAGCAACCCGCACAGAGTTGTTGAGGGCGATTAAAGAAGTATTTCTGTCAAAAGTGCCCCGAAGATTTGGTGAGTTTTTTAGAGTTAGGGGCACGAGAACATGGCCAAAAGCAGTTTTTTTCAATTTATAAGCAAATATAACGCGGCTTTTCATAAAATGTTGTATATAAAAGTTGTAGATAATAGAAATATCTACAATTTAAGCCATTGATCGTTCGGTTCTGATGATTGGTTGTCGTAAAAAAAGTGCAAAAAAAAAACCCTCTAAAATGTCCCTTTTTTGCATAAGAATTATTATTAACAAAAAGGGCCTTTTCAATACTTTTTATTGATGAAAAAGGAAGCTCTTTAAACCAAAAGAAAAATAGTATTCACCCCGTCCTCCTATCTTTATTATTAACTGAGATATACCTTTTGTTTATCTCGATATCGATATTTTCAATGCAAAACGACCCGTTCGTGATTCACATTTTGAACTTCGGATGACCGGGATATTATTCTTAAGGGCTTATATTTTTATTATGAATTGCTAAAAAATAGATTTCTTTAAAAAAACATGCAATAAAATCGACTTGAAAAAGCACCCGTTTTACAGCTATAAACAATTGAAGCTAGAGCGTCCGGTATTGAACCGATTTTGTTATAAATATAATAAATTAAAAGCTTACCTCTCAGCGATTGATTTGAGCTATTCAAAGTGTAGCTACCATAAATAACAGCCGAGTTACGATTTTTTTTTAAAAAAATTACTACGTCATTTCTTTTTGCAATCTCCAGATCTCTCCGCGTGATATAAATTTAAGACAATGAAAATGCAATGTAGATACTGGAGAAACAACTGAGCAGTAGATCCATTCGATTTGAATGTTGTAAACTGACTTTGAAATTTAGAAGAAATTTGTAAGAAATTAACATCGTTACTGATATCTTCTTCATTGAATTCATCGGAGTTCATCAAATTATCCAGATAACTTTGTTCATCGTCGGTAAAAGAACATTTTTCTAATATTCGTTTGCATATAGCAACAAAATTTAAAATATGTCCTCGAATCGCACGTGAAAATGCATGGCCAGAAAGAATTTTTTCGACAGAGTTTGCTGCAAATATAGTTGTGAAAGCTTCTGTTAAGCCACTGCCATCCATCAAATATGAAATACTAGAAAGAAATGACATCAAAGTGTGAAATCCTCCTAACCGTACAATTACAGATTGAAGCCCGTGTGGATCATTCAATGGATCAATCGACGCTATCAATTCACGTGCTTTCCAGTAAAGAGGCTGATCAAAGGTCACGAAAACAGTAGATTGTTTAAGAGCTCGGGCTCGTGCTGACGCTTTAATCAACACTGTGAAAATTGTATCGTTCTGGCTAGGAGGATTATTCGCAAATTTTAAAGGAATAATTTTGGACACATGATACTGAAAACTTGTCGAGTAAGTTTCCCGAAAGCCCATCCTCCCTTTTGTACTATTTGGAGATTGATTTTTTTTAATTAGCCATAACAATGACGTAGTGATTTTAAAAAAAAAAAAAAAAATCGTAACTCGGCTATTATTTATGGTAGCTACAATTTGAATAGCTCAAATCAATCGTTGAGAGGTAAGCTTTTAATTTATTATATTTATAAAAAAATCGGTTCAATACCGGACGCTCTAGCTTCAATTGTTCATAGCTGTAAAACGGGCGCTTTTTCAAGTCGATTTTATTGCATGTTTTTTCAAAGAAATCGATTTTTTTAGCAATTCATAATGAAAATATAAGCCCTTAAGAATAATATCCCGGTCATCCGAAGTTCAAAATGTGAATCACGAACGGCCCGTTTTGCATTGAAAATATCGATATCGAGATAAACAAAAGGTATATCTCAGTAAATAATAAAGATAGGAGGACGGGGTGAATACTATTTTTCTTTGGGTTTAAAGAGCTTCCTTTTTCATCAATAAAAAGTATTGCAAAGGCCCTTTTTGTTTATAATAATTCTTATGCAAAAAAGGGACATTTTAGAGGGTTTTTTTTTGCACTTTTTACGACAACCAATCATCAGAATCGAACGATCAATGGCTTAAATTGTAAATATTTTTATTATCTACAACTTTTATATACAACATTTTATGAAAAGCCGCGTTATATTTGCTTATAAATTGAAAAAACTGTTTTTGGCCATGTTCTCGTGCCCCTAACTCTAAAAAACTCACCAAATCTTTGGGGCACTTTTGACAGAAATACTTCTTTCATCGCCCTCAACAACTCTGTGCGGGTTGCTACCAGCCCTTATTTTTAGGAGAGAATTTTCCCTATTGACTGGACTAATATAGAGCATTAAGTTCTTTATGGATAACTTTGTTTGTGACCTAATAAGGGTCATTGAGGATTTTACGAAGTATGTTGAATTGTAGGAATTGGTTACGAAAAGAATTGGAAGGCTCAGTTGAGCCCCCAAGCTTAACTCCGTATGTCCGAAGGAGTCAGATTACGGTCATGTAAATAAGTCTTTTGTAATTTATTGGAAGCTTTGAATGCTTGTCTAGTAAATGCTGTAGAAGACGGAAACTAAAAACAGTTTACAATCTTGGACAAATTATATAAAATTGACTGGAAACTCCTATTTTAAAATTTAAAAAAATGTTGTGACAACTAAACTTAAACTATTATATTTTTACGCTTTTATAAATACAAATAATTAAAAAAATATTTATACTGCAATCATACTACACTATATTTGTTTGTCCCAATCGTTAAAGCCATTCACTGTAACAACTAACTAAACAATTGCCAACCTTAGTTTCTATAAAAGTAAAAATCAAATAAATTAATGATTAAAACTTCTGCAGGTTGTAAAGTGTTTGGCTTAGCAGTCCCTGAAGGTGTTTTCAATTTTCTTTTGGTCCTCTGGATCTTTATTCTTTATGAAGTCATTGTCATCACATTTAGTTGTCCCCGTCTGTGGTGTTGTGTAAGTAATCTACAATCACTAATCTACTGGCGATTTGGTTTTTTTACTCTCTAGAAAATAAGAAATATATATAAAAAAAAAAATTAAGTTTAAAAATTTGATACGTTTTTGAAAATAATAAATTAAAAAAATATTCCAAACACGAGTAAAGTCGTGTTTATCTGTTTTCTTTTAAACTCTGTCAGTAATATTTTTTCTTTCATCTACCAATCTTTGTTTTACTCTAGAATTGAATTTCATAGCATTTTCTATCCTCTTTAATTTTGTCGCGGGGTATTGTTACTGAGGCAGCCAATGGGAGCGGCTCTGAAAATATGAGAAAAAAATACAAGATTAATAATTAAGTAATATTAATACATTAATTACATTGCTAAATATACTTATAAATTGTTTAGTTATAAGTTACACAAGCATTTTCAAAATTATGTACTCTTCATTTTATGTGAAAAACGAAAAAGAAAATCTTTACATTTAAATATTTAAAGACAATAATTATTTTTATGTTAATGATTTTTGGAATGACGAAAATACAGCCATGTGCCTGCAATTCAAAATTGTTAGAATGCATTGGGAAACCTTTATTGTCCTAGACTATAATTTTTTTAAAATTATAATTTTTTTTTTCTAATCCTTGTTTTTGATACACTTATTCAATTTCTAAGAATATCACGGTAAATTTAAGATAAGTCTTATACTTAAGGTGTCCAGGCGTCCCGTTTTTGAGAAACACATCCCTTTGTACCGACAACCCTCTCGGGAAACCTATTTATCCTGTTTTAGGGATATTTTCCACAGATATGATCTTATATCAATAGGTTTTTATTTTGACATACTTCACGATTGCTTTTAAAATTATTAACTATGGATCTTTCCCAATGAAAATAATAATAAACGTATATTAACATTAATATGGCTATGATAAATAAAATACTTATTTAATAAGTTATATTATATGTTAGTGCATATGATATGTAGTTATTTTAGTCTTATTTGGTTAGTTTATATTATTTTCAGCATTGTTCTTTAGAAACGATCTTTCCTGATCTGTTTATATTTAGAAAATAAATCCCTAGTTGTTGTGAAGAAGTGGATAAATCAAACTGTAAACATTTCAGTTGGGCATTTTTAATAATTTTCTAAATCCTGTAATTATTCTTAAAACACTATAGGCGCCAATATAGATTTTTAGCCCATTTAGGGCCGAGGCTAGAATAATTTCTAATTAGAATTAGAAATTTTTTTATGGTTTAGAGAAAAATAAATTTAATTTTTTTTGTTCAGCATAGTGACGACAGAAAATGTTGCGCTTACGCAACATTGGTCGGTAGAGTATATACTTTTATTAGAGATAGGTAAGGTGGTAGATTTTAAGTGCTATAAGAATACTCTTTCATGAAAACTTTTATTGCAATTGTTTGAATCATAAAATCCTTCAATGGAATAAAAAATACAATTTTCACACAAAAAAACGACAACACAATTTTAATTTTTTATTGATAGTATTCTTTAAAGTAATAGCTCACACAATTTAATTGTAGCAACTCTTCGCTGTAATTAACATTTAAATCTTACAACTTATCAGTGTTGGAAATTAACCAATTGTACTATTATTTTTTAATGAATTAAAGAAACACGAAATTTATTTTTAACAATTGCAAATTTTAATTTATAAGCCAATATAATAAAATAGAAAAACGTTTGAACTTATAAATTTTTATTTATTTCTATTACAATCAAGCACTTAACGAGCTTATTAGCAATTTTTTTCTAACAATAATAATAAAAATACACGATGAAAACAGATATACATAAAATATAGTTTTTTTTTCAACCGACTTCTAAAAAGAGGAGGTTCTCAACTCGTCTGTATTGTTTTGTGTGTTTGTATGTTACGCGATTACTCCTTCAATTCTGAATCAATTTTGATGATTCTTTTTTAGATAGGTAGGGCATACTTCAGAGGTAGTCCCATAAAAATTTTTTTGAAACGCAGCACTTTTTTTAAAAAAATAAAAAAAAACAGTTAGTAAAAATCACTGTTATATAACCTTACATTTTAAACATATTTATGATTAAGATTATCTAAAATCTCCATGGTAACTAAATCTAAATTATTAACAAAAATAATTTACATATACAGTCAACTCTCGATGGGTTGTACTTCGATAAGCTGAATTCTTAAATAAGTCGAACAAAATCTGCGGCACATTACACTAAAATTTCACCTCAATGAGACGATTTCAGACAAAGAACGTAAAAAATTGCCGAAATAAGTAGAACTGAACTGAAAAGAGAGACCACCTCTATGAAACGAAATATTATAAGTCATCGCCTCTATAACTCGAACTCAAATTAAAAGAATTTCATGTATAATTTGTTTTCCTGTATTCTGTCATTGTTTGTTTTTTCAGTTCATAGCTACACAAGTCACTTATCATTAGTTATTCACTCGAGTGGTTTTACAGTGGCTATTGAAAATTCTTTCAATTAACGAAATGTTAAAATTGATTTGCGAAGTGCATAAAAGAGAAAGAAGTTGGGCGTTTGTTGCTAGTGAATTCCGAATTCCGCGTAGTTCTCTTTCAACCGTCCTAAAGAATACTGAAAAGATCGTCACTGGTAGAAGACGGTAAGTCTACTTTTAGGCACCCTCAGAAAAAAGCGCAATTCAGTTGAAAGTTGTATGATAAATTGGTACCAGGTATTTAATTTTCTGTATCAATGATTTTATATGTATGTTCAAACAACATTCACATACCCATTAATGAAAAATATACGTAATGATTTCAACTCCGATTTCGTGTTCAATTTTCCCAATTACATGAAGGTAAGTGGAATGATAACCTCGATAAGTCTTTGTTCAGTAAGTCAAACTATTTTTCAGGGAAGCTTGAAGTTCGAGAATTGACTGTATAAACAAAAATACACTCACCACAAAAAGTGAAAATTAAAAATATTTTTTTGAGAAAAAAACAAAACCGACTTCAAGATTAAACCTACATATACAAACTTGAACTTAAAAATAAAAAATAATATTTTAATTGCTTCAAAACAAAAACCATTAAACGAAAATCAACGAAATTATCGATACTTATATACCTATTCACAATTTATAATCATTTATTTTTGGAGTCGGTGCCAACCAAAACAAATAGAATTTGAAAAGAAATTGTAATCGTAAAGATCCTCCCACTGTTTCATCACCGCCACACCGCTGTCTCCGGCCATTTGAAAGTTGTAAAGACAGGATTAAACTGCCCTTCTTAGCTCGCACCGACTCCAAAGATAACTGGTCATAAATTGTGAATAGGTAAATAGGTATCGATAATTTCGTTGATTTTCATTTAATGGTTTTTGTTTTGAAGCAATTAAAATATTATTGTTAATTTTTTTAGTTCAAGTTTGTATATGTAGGTTTAATCTTGAAGTCGGTTATGTTTTTTTCTCTAAAAATTATTTTTATTCAAAATTGAAAAGCTTCAAATGTCAATAACTTTGAATGTAAAACACAAGACCCTATATATTATGTCATGGGGCTTCTTTCTCTTTAGCCTCCTCACCAGTACATTAAAGTCCAGGAGATGGGCGACCTGGTCTTGCAGGCGATCCTGATGCGAATGGGCGTATTTATGGATCACCTCCTCCACGGTTGCCACCCGAAGAAGTCTGTGGAGATCAGCATTCCTGATGTACCAAGGTGTATTTACGATGCCCCTTAACACTTTATTTTGAAACCTTTGATTATTTTTCTATTGGAGTCCCTCGTAAAACTGTTAGAAAATAAAAACTGTTAAATTAATGTTCCATATACGCAACAGTGGACGTAAAAGGGTTAAGCCTCATTAAGAAGTAAAACTCACATATTAAATAATCTGCTTTATACGTTAATAGTAAACTCGATTTCATAGTGATTTGACTTATTGATTTCTTCACGACAATCACCTAATCACAATTAAATTTTTAAATTACGCAATAAGGGTTTCACTATTTTTTTTATTCAATAACATATTTTCATTTAGCGTTCTAGCCTAAATATAAATGATATGATTTAATATATATATATATATATATATATATATTATATATATCTATATATATATGTAAGTAAGGTTTCAAGTCAAAATAAAAACAACTATTTTGGCGATGTTTCGAGACTATATTGTTCCCATAATCATGCCAATGTTACTGGTGGGTATGGTATTGACTAACTAAATAATAAAAATTCTAGTACACAACTGGATATATATATATTAATGGCCCTACAAAAAATAATCCAGTTTTTAAATCTTCTTAATCCAGTCTAACCTTTACCTTTATCGACCAGCTACGAAAAGTTTTCAAAAATGGACTTAGATGATTTTGGAATTCTACGTTTCATTTATAGATATATATAAAAGTAATAATAACAATTATAGGTGCAACTGATTTAAGATAACGAATAGCAAAGTTCAATTCACACGATGGTGAAAAATCTTTTCTGAAAGGTTCCAAAAACCCACCTCTTTACTTCTTATTTAAAAAAAACATTAGATGTAGAACCCCCCCCCCCCCCCCCGAGCTAAACTTCCACACTCATTCCCCATTCCCCCGGTTAAAGTTTCTAAAAATATGATCTCTAATAATTTTCTGAAATCCTTAAAAACATTTATCAATGAATAAATAATTTCAACAAGTAAGAATTACTTGAGAATATGCTTTGTCGGTACAAAGTTAAATTATTGTAAATAAAGTACGACAAAAATAAATTATTTTATTTAGCAATGAAATTCCTGGATAAACCCTAATCCGTTCCTGACGAGAGCGGATAAGCGAGATCCTGCTGTACTTGATTGGCCGGTTTTCTAAAACCGATCGGACATCAAAGGGCCCTCCTACATACAAATGGATGAGAAATGGAAGGTTATCCCTTTATTCGTGGCAGTGGCCCGTAAAGGATGTCCTTGATTGCAGCCATTGACTGCGGTCACACCAAGACAGTAGGAGTAGCTGGTTCTTCCTCCATTGGCTTTAGCGTTCATCTTCCTCGACCGGGTTTCATTGAAGATAATAAATAACATTTACTATATAAATGTTTAAAATAGATTATCCTGATATAATTTATGAAAATATATCACTGATTATGTATTGATTTACTAAATTTTGAATATTCATAATAAATACTGATATCGTCCGTTGGATGAATCTGAAATTCAGTACTTAGCCGATATTTCAAACTTAGTTATCACGTTAACATTTCACCTGAGATACGCATGACGGTATAGAAGGATCCATACAATTAGGATTGATGAATTAATTGCCACTTCCTTTTATTTTTAATTTAATTATTTTATTTTCAAACGACCGCACCTTCTCACATAGATTATATATGTGTGTGTGTGTGTGTGTGTGTGTGTGTGTGTGTGTGTGTGTGTGTGTGTGTGTGTGTGTGTGTGTGTGTGTGTGTGTGTGTGTGTGTGTGTGTGTGTGTGTGTGTGTGTGTGTGTGTGTGTGTGTGTCTGTGTGTGTGTGTGTGTGTGTGTGTGTGTGTGTGTGTGTGTGTGTGTGTGTGTGTGTGTGTGTGTGTGTGTGTGTGTGTGTGTGTGTGTGTGTGTGTGTGTGTGTGTGTGTGTGTGTGTGTGTGTGTGTATAAACATTTAGGTTCTTCTATTTTATATAATAAGCATTGAATCAAAAGAATCAATTTATTATTTCATTTGTACAATGTTTTCTTATTTCCCTGTATATATATATATATATATATATATATATATATATATATATATATATATATATATATATATATATATATATATATATATTTTCTTGTTGTTTCTGTTGAGTATTTGTTTGTTTGAGTAAGTTACAAATGAGTCTATGTGGATATCCATTTATTAAAAGAAGGCCTACTACTTTATTTTCCGCGGTTTGTTTATATTTTTCTGTAGATAACTTTATTGCACGAATTATTAAATTTTTTGCGGTGTTTATTTATATACTTTTGGGGCATTGACTAGTATAATGTAAATATCTTCCGGAATGTATTGGTTTTTTTCCACCATTCTGTATCTATTATTCCATTAGGGTTTCGAATTAAAAGTAAGTCTAAAAACGGTATTTTATTATCGTATTCAAATTCCATAGTAAACTTTAGTCTATTTGAAAATTTATTAAACAAACCGCGGAAAATAAAGTAGTAGACCTTCTTTTAATAAATGGATATCCATATAGACTCATTTGTAACTTACTCAAACAAACAAATACTCAACAGAAACAACAAGAAAATATGAATAAAAGATATTACACCATTCCATATATACAAATCAGAAAGGCTCAGAAAAACACTCACAAATAACCATAAAACTGACTACACGGTCACATTCAAAAATACCTCCACCATTAATAAATTGTTTACCAGAACCAAAGATACGGATAAGTTAGAGTTACAGTCTAATATTGTTTATGAAATTCCGTGTGAAGATAGTTGTGGTAAGTCTTATTTTGGTACATCGGAACAATATCTTAAACGACGAGTGTATCAACATGAATACAGTTGCACGTCTATAAATAAAAACCCGAACAAGCCTGACCAAACAGCTCTCACCACACATTACAGGCAAACAAAACATACTTTTAAATTTGATTTCCCCGAAATTATTCACCATGAACAAAATAATTTTAAAAGAAATATTAAAGAAATGATAACCATATAAAAATTTAAAAACCGCGCAATAAACAAAAAATCAGACGTTTTAAATCTTAACACGTGTTATTCCAACTTAATACATTCAGACCAATAATATACATTTACATTTATTATACATCAGACAAACCATTCTTCCATTTATTAGTATATTACACTGAAATATTTTTGTACCTGTATCTTTGGGAATACCTACCCAGTCCTTTTAACTTAATTTTTAAGAAAAAGGGTTTTCCCCACTAACCCTTGTTAACGGTCTGTTTAAACTCACTCCCCTAGGTTAGTTGTGTACTAGAATTATTAGTCTATTCATATCCACCAGTAACATTGTAAGTAGCTTCATACTCCTCTATATTCTGTAATTATATATATTTGTATTACCCTACACATGTTGTTATATACCTACCTGTACTGTAGCTAACTTTATGTTTTGAAATAACTTATATAATTTTATTGTAACCTGTTTTTTTTTCACTGTAGGGCATGATTATGAGAACAATATAGTCTCGAAACGTCGTAAACATATATATATATATATTTAATTAGTATCTATTTATACATTATCATTATATTATAATGTATGCATAATATTATTTCTTCTTTATTTTATTTTATTTTATTTATTTATTTTTTTTTGCTTTTTTCATTTTATTTATTTATTATGTCTCTGGCCAGATGTAACTAATTTCATTTATTTCTGTACTAAGTTGTTATTACAACTTACTATTACAACTTCTGGGCTAGGTCCCAGAATAAAGTTAATTTTCTATTCTATTCTATATTAAAGTTTTTAATTTTAAATACTATATGAATTCGACAAATTCAATAAAGAATAGGGAGTTAAATTACATCAAGTAGGAAATAGCCTGAAATTAAATATTTATGAATGGTTAGAAATAATGAAATCGTTCGAAACCAACCTTGATTATTGTTTAAATGACCTGATAAACATTTCCAATCGTCCCAATTTAAACTTGTTTCCAATAGGGACAGAAAAAAAAACAAGCAGTCATAGGAAAAACCAAAACGTTTAACATATCTAGCCCTCTCCACTTACCCTTTCACTCTTGATATCTTTCAGTCTGCTTTGCCTCCTTAGTTGAGTACCGATATATTAGATTTCTTGTCTTACATTTTTTAAAACTTTAATACATATAATCAATGTAAAAAAGTGCTGATGTTATGAAAATTTTCTATGTTTCAAAAAATTGAACTGGTTTGGAAAACGGAAGTGGTAGTCATATGTGACTGGTTGTTTTTTTTCCGTTTCTATTTAATCCGAAACAAATTAAATTAAATGGAGCTATTGAAAATATTTATCTGGTCATTTAAACAAAAATTGGTTATAAACGGTTTTATTATTTCTATTTTTATTTTATTCTTGACTATAATGTACTAATCGAATTTATAAATTATTGAACTTTAAAAATATATATGTATAAATATATTTGATCTATGCAACAATGTGCTGATGTTTTGTAAACTGTGTATGTTTTTTTTAGCTGATAATGAATATTTAACATTGAAAACTAGTTTTCAAATAAAATAATTCCAACAGAAGTAGCAATTAGTTTATCAACCTTATCTTTTTTCTGCAATGCAAACGAGAAATTAACATGTTACATATATTGTTAATTTACGAATATTTTTATAAAACTCAATCCATGATCTATAAAATAATAATTTTCAGATATTAGATGTGAACTTTAATACTTTCAGTATACTTCTTTTTTTTTTTGACATGGATATAACTGTTGACTATTTAATAAACAGAATGTATCATAAATAAATACCTTAAGATATTTATATTATAATTTTATCATAAAACCAAACATATTTATTGAAATTGTAATTTTTTTAACTTTTTTTAATAATATAAATTGTCAATTAATGAATCTTGTAGAAAATAGCTTACTTTATTGAGTGATTAAAACATCAATGTAGTCGTGAAAAGTAGTTATAAAAATCATAGAAAAATGATTGGATTAATAATAAAAATATATTAACACTGTCAGTATGCTAATAAATAAAAATTAGATTGATCCCCCAAAATTCCTGATATTTTATTTATTGATAAGAAAAAGAGCTGTCTTGTAAATTTGTAGAATTGAATTAGGGGTTACTTAAGATACGATACATTAAATATGCAAATTTATGCCGGTTATGAGGCACATAAATTAATGAGGGTCGGTAAGTTGCAAAGCAAGATGCTTGAACTTGGTACACATTTTAAACAGACCCTGGGAGTTGGGCAAACAACCATAGGATGAAATCTCTTATAGAAGCCGTTTAGTGGGATAGCCACAGTGTAAACTTCTTTGATACTTAATAACTTTTGGCCTTATACACCTCCGATGCCTTGTCTATTTTTCCTTGTTAAATTTTCAATCTAGGTAAAACGGGAAGATCGACAAACAGTAGTTCAATTAAGTTTTTAAGAATGTTCAGCAACTTCCCATACCTCTGCTAATGAAATTCAAAATATCATCTACGTGTGCATTTGAGTGTTAAGCATTCTACTTTTCTAATATTCTCAGCAGTGGATGTAATGCAGCTTTTGAGATGACTTTTTCTTTTTTTTTTAAAGCTTTATTGATAATGTCTTGACTAAAACTTTATAATTAAAAAAAATAATTTTTTTCCTGCAAAGTATTCTGGTATAATTTCTTAAAACAGTGTATGTATAGAATTAGTTTCACCTTGCAATAATTCTGGTAAATGATTTTATTTTTTAACCAGTATTTCATATAATATATAACTGCGCAGAGACTATTTATCTACAAAAAATCAAGACATTTTTAATTTTTTTTTTTTTTTTTTTTTTTTTTTTTTTTTTTTTTTTTTTTTTTTTTTTTTTTTTTTAACGATATGTCAAAACAGAAAAACCCTTTTAATGAAAATTTCATTATATTTCCTTCATAATGAAATAATAAACATTAGAATACTGAAACCTGGCATACGGAGAGAATATCTTTTATAAATTCAGATAATATTTAAATTTCATTTATATTAATAAACTATTGTATGCATTTTATATAACATTAAATATTTATATCTTTACACTTATATTCAGTATGAATCCCCAGGAGCGTTTAATATAAATTTATTTTATTTTCGAATCTCAAAAATGTTTTAGTAAAATGACTTTTATCCTTGTTTGCATAAATTATTGTTAAGGATTATTTTTTATTTTTATCAAGCTTTTCTTAGTTTGACCTGTATTTGTGTAACTAAATCTTTCAGTGTACTTTTTACCTATCCCTAGCAATCTGATTGATTTGAAATGATTCATTTTTTTAATGTCTAGTCTCCAAACGGTATCAATGGTATTTTTAATCAATATCCTCGATTTTAGTCATGTTTACGTAACCTTGACATTTCTTCTTACGCATCACTGTTACATGATAATTTCTCTGTTAACTTCGAGTAATAAAATTTTTCTACTTAAATTACCGCATTCGGTACCATTCACATTCTTTAATTATCTTCTGTTAGTAAGAATTTTTTATCGGTAAAAATGAACGATATTTACCGACGTCGCGGATACATCATTCACAGTTAACTCTCAAACTTATTTAGATGTTTTCTTTTATTCTGACAATTCTGGTGAGGACATTGGAATAAAGTTGTAAAATAATAGTATTATGATTGGTTAGTGACACATGTGAAAAATTTCAAATCAATCAGATTGCAGGGGATTTTTGAAAAGCACGATAAAAGATTTCGTTACATGAATACAGATCAAGGTAATAAAAACGAGATAAAAATTAAAAAAATCCTTTACCATAATTAATGCTAACATGTTTAAAAGTCATTTTACTAAAGAATTTTTGAGACTTGAAAATAAAATAAATTTATATTAAACACTCTATTTTATTCTTAGAAAATTATTTTCTAATTTTTAGTTCGGTTCGCTATTAAAGCGTGCGCTTTAAGTTATCTTTTTTTTTAAACCATAATTTTTTATTATTATTTAATACAGTGAAAATAGTGTACAACCAAATTTTCTGCCAAATATCAGCTACGGAGGACTTATATAATCGGTTCATTTGAGACGGCAAATGCACTATACCGACCAAATAAATTTTATAGTGTTGATTGCACGCTACAGCAGGCACAGTAAATCCCTTATAAATAAATCTTTCAAACTTATAATTCTTATCACTCGTGCAAATCCCCTCGAATTTATCTTAGCAAATGATCCAGAGGTTTCTGTTCAAGACCGCATAGAAGGCGAACTCCTAATGATGCTTATGATATTAAATTTCTGTCATTAATAATCCAGAGAAAACGACAACGAAGGATGAACATTCAGGGCATTAAACCCTTTCAACAAAAAACTTATTTCCATCTTATGCACTTGAGATAAAGATATATAAGAGGATTGAATATGAGAAGAAAATAATAATAACTAGTACACTCTAATGCTACTGTGGAATGGGTTTTTCTGGTTGTAGAAATGAGTGGGTTATCTTAAAATAATATTTATTCAATACAACTATCTCTGAATAATATTTATAAAATGACTAAATTTACTAAGTTGTTAACAAAGGCCTTGCCCATAAGTATGGCTTTATTAATTTTTATACAACGTTTGAATATTATCGAATAATAAACGATAGGATTGAGTGCTAAAGGATTGTTTGGCCGTACTAGTTTCTAAAACCTAAAAAATATTGGTACCGAATTTCTAATTAAATTTCTAAATTATTTATTAAAATACTATATGCAGTCCATGGTTTTAAACAGCTTTCATCCCTGTCTACTAGTAATCGAAGTTGATGCCAGGACTTCTTCTTTTGTTTAGAGCCAATTTTGGTTCCTCGTAATTTTTAAAAATCCGATTTTTTGAAGAAAAAAAACAACAAAAAACACTGACCAAACACATCATAATCTGGACGTTCACTCCTCGCAACTCAGAATTTTTCCGTAGTCAAACCATAACAATGTGCAACGGCGTTGTGTTGAAAAATCGCTTGTTTCTTGTTGAGCAATGTGGAATATTTAGCACTCAAAAGAGTAAGAAGTTTATCTTTACAGTAAATGTTTCGAGTCCAGTGCCCGATATACTGAAAAAAACATTAAATGCAAAACGCCTTATAATAATTTGAAAAATAATGCAATATATTATAATCATAATAATATTTATTTATGATTAGCAATAGTATAATCACGACCCAAAAAATCATATTGTCCAATGATCTCATCATAAAAATCAAATCAAATCAAATGATTCCAAAAAGTAGTCTAAAGGTCATAAACAAATGATTCAAAATCCCTATTATTTACAAGATATATTTTGTTTTATGCAATTTCAAATATTCAGTAAATCAGTAGATAATATATGTATACACAATTATTCCTCAAATCTACTTTCTTATTTGTTTAGTCTGTATTTTGTTGTACTTATTCCAATATGTGTGAAAAAATCGTGGTAAGATGTGTATTTCATTAAATTATGAAGGCTTGTATGAGGCAGAGTTGGGCAAAATTTAATCATAATTGAATATTTCAGTCCACTAAATCATTGACTAAAAATTGAACTGGAAGGTTTAATCATGATTACATTTTATTCAACTCAGGTATGAGAGTGGGTAGACAAAAATAAATATAAGAAAAATAAATAAAATTGAGTAATTATTATTAAACATTATAATCAACCGGATAAATAATGCTGACACTTAGGTTTTTAATTTTGTATCAAATAAAAATGAGATTATCAACAAAATAGCATCGTAAAATATTCTGAGAAGGGATGGGGAGTCTGGGTTTTTTAGAATATAATTTAACAGGGAATGAAATTCAATACCTGTATGCCAAAGTTTTTTTTTTCTTTTATTATTTCAAATTTAACTAATTGTGGCTTTAAACCATCATTTTGTCTATTCATTGTTTGTTTTTTCTTTATTCATTTATTTCCATTGCTGCCTAACTAAGCTAACATGTTTGATTTTTGGATTTAATGTTATAATGAACTTCATTATTTTACCAGTAAATTTAACGCCCTAATATGGAGCAGGAAGAACTCGAACAATATGATTTATCTAAATTATAATTTAGGTAAAAAGGAAACACTAAAATAAATATTAAATAAATAAAAAATAAATAAAATATTACAAACAAGTATTACTATTAGTAGTAGGTAACAAAATAATGCATGTTGAAATTGTTTATACAAATTAGATTTCCATGATAAAAATTATTTCGTTTAGTACAAAAACAAGATATGAAAGATTAGAAAGGAAACAGATAATGAATTTTTTAAAATGTAAAGATGTACAAAAAAGATAGTAAATACTCTACTGATATTCCCTCTTGAACAGATCCGCTACCTAGAACTCCAGCTGGACAAATGTTTAACTAAAACTCCACGTAAAAGACGAAAACGACAAGAAACTGTTTGTCGTTTTCGACTTCTTCAACGCTCTTTTATGCCTATTAATTACATAATAGGAACAGTACTTAAGTAATTACATGGCAGTAATTGGACCTATTTGGACTTGGATTATACATACCAATTATACCATCCATAAAGATCTTAATGTTCAATATGCTGCTGATTTAGTTCAAGCCAGATACATATCCTTTCATATTAAACTCCATAAACATTCAAATCCTCTAGTGTCTCAACCTGCTTCCCATTTTATTCTTCATAGCCCTCCGAGGCGTATGAAAAGAAAATGGCCTCAGGACCTTCTAATATAGAACTTTCATGGAAGTTGTACTATTGGGTTGTCGCTTCACAAGCAATTAACACGTTATTATGAGCATCATCTTTACATTCACAAGATGTATTTTCATTTTACTGTATACAGTTGCAAATAAATAACTTTTAAAAAAATAGATATTTATCGATATTTACAACTATATACAATATATAAAACAAGGAAAATTATAAATTATAAATTTTAGGAAAATTATTTGAATGAAATTTCAATAACATGTAAAGAACTACTCACTAGCACCACTTCAACAGTAGTTCTATATTTGAAAGTCTCTTCGCCATCTTCTTTTCAGACTCACTTTAGGTACGCATCATGGTAAAGAAGGGTCAATACAATTAGGATTGGTGAATTCATTGCCACTTCTATTGGAATTATTTTATTAGAAAACTAGTTTCGAATGCTAAACATTCATCTTCAGATCTAAAACATACAAAATTTTCATTAATCCCATTTCGAAATTCGGTTTAATCCCAAGGTAAAAATCCCCAAAATTTAACCTACCTGGCTTTTCCCCCTCCACGATGGATATATTTCAGATATCTGCTAGATCTCCTCAGGTGAATACCATTATTTTATTAGCTGTTTACATTTTAAAAACTTTAGTATATGTAATCCAGGTACTATAGTGCTGATGTGTTGAATTCTTTTTAAATAAATGTTTTAAAAATGGCGATAAATGTTAAGCATTCAAAACCTGTTTTCTATTAAAATAATTCCAATAGAAGTGGCAATTAAATCAGAAATCCTAAATCTTTTCAGACGCCTCGGAGGATTATGGGGAATTGAGTGTGAGGCGAGTTGTGAGACTAGTGGATTTGGTATGGAGTTGACTATGAAAGGACAGTTTTCAGGTTTTGTCCAAATCAGCAACATATGGAACATTAAGATCTTTATGGATAAGTTTGTTTGTGACATAACAAGGAGGATTGAGGGTTTTATGAAGGACTTCGGGTTGTAAGGATTGGATACGAGAAAAAGTGGAAGATTTAATGGAGCCCCAAAGATCAAATCCGTGTGTCCAGATGGGTCTAATACTGTCATTTAAATTTAAAGTCTTTTTTATTTTTATTGGGAGCTTCGAGCGCTTGTATAATTAATGTTGGAGTAGTCAGAAACGATAGTATAGATTTTTTGAAATTATAAAATGATACAAAAATGTTTTAAAATAAATATAATGAAAATATAATATCTTGTGAAGTGTAAGAAAGAAAGGACAAAAGAAAATTAAGTTGGACGCAATAAATATCTTGGCTGGTATTTTGAATCTTTAGAATCTTTTAAATATAGGGATGTCTAATTAATCCGTAATATCATAGATGATGCACATTTTTAATTACATTAGTAATAGCCATTGAAAACAACAATCATCAAATCATCGAAATTCCAAAAGCGGTCGGTTGGAGGAGGTGGGAAGAGTCCTGTAGGGTGGTGGGGGGAGGGGGAAGGGTGGAGGGGGGTGGAGTGGATTGTAGACTGTTTGCCCTCACTCGCAACCTCTTCCTTCTGCTCTTCATTATTAAGAAACCTTTCTCTTTCATCGCTGTGCTCGTGCCTAGCTTCGTTTATCGACGGATTTCATTTCTTCAAGACTTACCACCACCATTTTCCGTATTTTCTTTTCCTAATAGCTTCCTCTATTGTAGGAAGTGCTATATAGGAAATTGTTGAGATTTACCCTCGAGTGATATATATGAGATGAATCATTATCACAAATTTCATGAATGCAGAGCACAATTTCCGTTATATTGAGGCACTGAAGAATTTTCCTTCCAATTTGTCCATTTTATGGTATATTTAGTTATCATATCTTCTATTTTGATGTGTTACTAGCATCCCACGTCGCGGCTTCGCCCGCTCTCATAAGTAAAGAATTTAGATTTTTTAAACTAATAATTAAAGTTTTGTTTATTTATCGATAAAAATCTTATATAGTCATAGTAATATCACATTGCCAATGATATTTTCACGCATAGCAATAATTTTTAACCTATTTAAAATTCCACTGATTAGGAGTTTGAGGATTAAGTAAAAGCATAAATATTTTTTTATAATAAGAGTCATCGTCACTCTCACCAGTGTTGTTCGGTGGCCCCGAAGAAGACCTGCAAGGCAGGTCAAAACAATGACACGTATTAAAGTATTTCTACTTACAATTAGACGTGGTGTTCCTCTTTGCCTGCATCCCTGATCTTCTTTTCCGTCCATTTTTTTTATTTGAATGCATGAGTTGGTAATCCAGATGTAAAGGAGCTCTTGCGAATTATGAAGCGTATTATCAGTGCTTACAACTAATAGCCATAGATTATATTTTTACACACATTTTCAAAAAGAAAAGTATCGACATTTTGATTTGGTAATAATTTTCATTTGGCAGATATATTTTATTTATTACATAATATCTTATTGATTTTACCTGATTGCATTTTAATTTCTAAAGAGTGTGGCAATCCACTTTTCTGCCATTCAACATTTTGCATTTAATTTTTTTTTTTTTTATTGTCAATTTTAATAGTTCTAAACTTTTCTAGAAATATGAAAATGATGTATTTAAAATTTGGTAATGATGGATTAAATATTTTTTCAAATTTAAATATTTTTTTAATTATTTAACTGAATATAAGTAAATTTTATTATCAATGTCAAACTCTATATAACACACTACCTTTCAAACCTCTCGTGTAGAATTGCGCTCGTCACATATTATTCATTTTTCAAATTTTTTAGTACCAATTAATAGAAAATCAGTAGATTTTATTATTGCTATACATTTTTGGTATGGTGTGGTAAACTATTAAGATGGTGTGGTTAAGATACGTCCTTTAGTTTTCCTGGTTAGTGACCGCAAACGAAAAGTGGCTTCAATGTTTATTTAATAGTATAGATATAACATTTTTAACATCTGGATACATTCGTATACCGTACGATTCCGATAATCTGGGCCTTCGATAGTCCGAGCCTTTCCAAGATCCGCCACTGCCTGTGCGTGATAGTTTGAATAGTTCATTCAAGAACGGTGGCGGTAAACACCAATTTCCGGTGAAATTTAATATATGATTAATTATAAATTTATTAGTAAATTAAATAAATGAAATTTAAAACTATAGTGTAATAAATAAATATAGTGACCTTTTATTTTTGGTTTTTACGAAAATAGGAAAAATCGAAAAAGGCATATAATGGTAAAAAATCTTTATTACTCCAATTAGCTGAAGTTGCTTCTAAGGGGTTTTCGAACCCGCAATGTCGGTCTGTTGTGCGATTCATTTACGACTTTTGACTATTTTATTCAAGCCATTGATATACAAATTTATAGTTTTAATAGTTAATAAAGTCGATAGATAAATATTAATATTATACTGTCATAAAAAATAGAGGTGTGTCAATCCTAAATGTCTATTATCGGCTTCATCAAATTTTGAGAAAAGAATCCTGATGGATAATAGATGACCTTAAATCGATTCCTATGAGCCAAACCACTGACGTTGAAAATAGTTTTATGTTATCCAACTATGTAATTATTATTCATCGAAAATTCTCTATAATAAAATATCTCATTTCATTTTCAATAACAAAGCAATTTTTCATGTACTTAACAACTCTGCTTGGTACAGAATTTAAAACAATTATATTCGAAAATAAGTCGTTGCTACTGTAAGCAAGGTCCAATTGCTTATGATATATATTCGCTATTGGAAAATGAAGAAATAGGATTACAATTTTAAACAGCTCAAGTTAAAAAACTAACAAAACTTTAACATATCATCTTTTTATTATACTTGCAAGAGGAGGACACACTCAATCTCTCACGGATCTTGTTGGCAATTTTTTGGAGTTTCCTGGTCAAAAAATATTAGAAATGTATTTTGCCGTTCCGACCAATGGGCCATAGAAGCCGAGAAAAAAAAAAACAAATAGCATTAAATTAATTTATTTTATATTTCGAGTTTAAAAAATGATATCGACATTATTCTTGCACCAAGATTTTTATTTTTGATTGCGGATTTATGAAAAAATACAGCCGCTTCATAGATTTCGGTTTAGGTTAATTGAATTCTAAAAAAAATTATTAGATTTTCAAGCAAACTACCTCTATAGTTTTTTTAACACTAAAATTGACGCCAAATTCTAATTCAGCGCCCTCAAAAACATTGAAAAACGTTTATTCAATAAAAACAAAAAATATCATTTTTTTCATTGGACTATGTTCAATATACTTTTTTTCACAAGAACCGACATCGGATTCGAATTAAGTACTATAAAGAACCCTTAAATACAAAATTTCATCCAAAAATAAAAATAAAAATTCATAAGCTTTAAAATTTGCCTGACCAACTGGTAGGAAACTTTTGTTTAAATTGACACAAACATGAATTACGCTTAGACGGTTTAACGTATCAACTTCATTTTTTTATTCAAAATATATGATGGTAATACTCTTGAAATGTCTTTAGTTTCATTTTCCTATCTAGTTTCAAACTCATGTTAAAAATAAATATGTTTTTCGGATTTGCCAATTTTTTAATAGGTTTTTGTTGATCTAAATTTACATTGAAATACATCAAAAATAGCTGAGGCTGTCCTCTTTCCAGTGATAGCAACCAATGAATTGCGTGACGGAGTATTAGCTATTTAAAGGAAAGTAACCAATCATCTTTTCAAAAATTTCTTCCCCTCGAAAAGGGTGAAAATGATATTTTTTGTTTTTATTGAATAAACGTTTTTCAATGTTTTTTAGGGTACTCAATTAGAATCTGACGTCAATTTTTGTGTTAAAAAATCTTTAGAGGTAGTTTGTTTGAAAATCTAATCATTTTTTTAGAATTTAATTAACCTAACCCAAAATCTATGGAGCGACTGTATTTTTTCTTAAATCCGCAATCAAAAATAAAAAATCTTGGTGCAAGAATCATGTTGATATCATTTTTAAACTCGAGATATAAAATAAATTAATTTAATGCTATTTTTTTTCTCGGCTTCTAGGGCCCATTGGTCGGAACGGCAAATAGGTGTTTGATATTTTTTGAACAGAAACCTAAAAAAAAATGGCCAACAAGATCCGTGAGTGACTGAGTGTATTTTCCCGTTGTTAGGGAAATTTCGTTAACCCAGAACAAATAGCACTCTTTATTTCATTACTGGTACATGCAAGCTTCCGAGGCTCATAATGATTAATCATTTAAAAAAACAAATGTAATAGCAATTTGTTTTTAATAGAAGTATCGATATTTAGAATCAAGAATCGATTTTTCAGTAGTACTCTTATCAAGAACCGAATAATGTTGGTATCCACACTGTTATAAATAAATAAAATATTTACTTTATGTAAGTGCTGTTGAATTAAACAAGCGACAGATATGAAATGTATCACATAATAAAGACATTATTTTAATTATAAAGAATTTGAAATGTTATAATATCTTGACAATGGAAAGAATGTTTAATTCTGAGGATATGATACTATAGTTCCCGAAACATGCAGTGAATTTGTTAAATTAAGGAGTATTATGTTTAGTAATTTTCAACCAACTTCCTCAACATAATTGCATTTAAAGTAAATATATTATTTTATAATTAAAACTAATATATTTACAATCCAAATCTTTATTTAAATATAAATAATTACAAATAGGTAGACAATTTTACTGACCGTCAGTTATAATTACCGAGTTCCTTTAAACTATCCACTTGCTAATAAGAATATAGTAGACTTTTAATTTATCCTATTATCATAGGTTATTTTATATCAAGAACGTAGACTTATTGCCTTTGAAAATGAAATATTTTGATGAAGATTTTGTCGACTAGAGAATTAAGACTAAACAACGCAAAATCGCGTGACCAGCTTAGCTTGAAAGTTGTTTTAAAGCCGATGTATAAATCTCGTAGGTGTAGCTGGAAGAATCGCGTTAAGTCTACAATGACTGGTAATATCGGCATTGAACCTTTAGGTTTGGTAAGCTGTGACATGATTATTAGTCTTAAAATAATTGGTTTGAGTGATTTTGAATTTTTTATTGCAATTATATACCGCAACTCAATATCGTCATTGATTTTAGGTTCTAAAAATACTTCACAATGGAAAGCGGAGTAAAGAAAAACTAATAAATCCCCTCAAAGACGATTATGTAAACACCAATTGGCGTCAAATTGGATCAGAGTCGAGTTGCGCCTACTAAATAACTGTCGCATCTCCTTAACAACTGTCCACGAGTTGGAAAATGCCAGCATACGATTAAAAGTTTGTTTTCAGTTGGGAAGAAAAACCGGAGGAAGACACAGCTAGGGACAATTTTATTCTGTCTGTCGAGTTTCGATTACTGGGCAGCCGCTTAGACAGGGCGAGCCGCCGGGAATGTTAACTCGCTCAAGAATTAGGAAGTTGCTCCCTCCTTTGGTATTCTCCCTCATTCCCGCCCTTTCTTCAAAGTCTTATAACCCCGCCTCACATCTAAATCCACTAACCATATTACTTCCTTTCCGATATATTAACTTTATTTCCACATTTCTCTTCACACAGCCACCTTTTCGAAGACCGTACCGCCCCTTCTGCTTACAGTAATAGAACAGATCTCTTGGATGAACCGTACGGTTCCTAATTTTATCCATATGTCTTTTAAAAACAATATAACAATATCCATCATAAATGTGCAATCATTTAAATAAAAATTCATCAATACTGAAAAATGGTATACAAACTAATTCCTTATTCCCTTCCTTAATACTTGTCAACCCCTTACTTATTTATTTATTTTTTTAATACATTCAACTTTCTTCTTCGTCCTTTTCTGAATTTAACCTTTTTTTCCCTTTACTGTTCAGTTTTAAATACTTAATAAAACAAATCAACTAATAATACAGTTACATAACCAATATCACCAGGGGACTTTATGGCCTAGTGAGTTGGGGGGAGGTTCAGAGAGCGCTCGGTACTGAAGGTCCTGGGATCGAATCCCCTATTTTTAGTAATTAAAAGCCTTAAATAATGAGCTGATGTAATAAAATACATAAATATTTTAACTTATATAATAAAAACAAATTGTCATATTAATGTTGCATACACGCAACAGTGGACTAAATGGGTTAAACAAATTGATGTAATTAATATCAAATAAACATATTCAGGTGATAATTTTGGACTATCGTAAAGTCTTATTATATTTGCATGTCACATAAATTTTGTTTATACCAGCCCTGAATATTTTGTCATTCGCGATCGCTCACAAATGAATTATTTGTGAGCGGTAATGGCGACGAGGTCAGATTCATACAGACTAATGCAAACACAAACACTGATTATTTAGCAGACAACAATTAGTATGAATACATTAAGTTAAGCTAGATTAGGTTTACCCAGCGCGGCTAATTTCTAGTCAATTACTGGCCATTCATCCCATAAATGAACCTTTATATCCTATTAACCACCTAATCTGAATTATCCTTCGGCAAATTTAAGATGTTTTGTATAAATATGAAATAAGAAATTTATAACTAAGGCTCGGAAATACATTTCTGTGAATAAGTGTAAACTCAATAGATAAAAGTTTAAATCTCTAAAACAATGCGTAACCAAATTATTATTTTAAACGTAATTCCATATAAAAACTATCACAGAACATTTAAATCTTATTGCCTCAGTTTATAATCTTACAGCAACAAAACATGTAAACAAATCTTATTCACAATGTGAATAAATATAGACTCAGGGTATTGATAAGTGTTTATTTTTAATTTCTTTTATGTTTATGAAAATCAGTCAATTCATTTCAGCTTTTTACGTCAAAAAAAGACTGTTAGTGTCATTTATTCTTTTAATATATGCCACGCGGGACTGCAATTGAGCAGCAAAGGATTATTGACTTAAAAAGTGGCGGTGTGACACAAAGCGTGTCCAAGTCAAACCGCTCAAGAGTGCTTTTAAAAATATTTAAATTCAGGACCATAGCATTACGGATAAAATAAAAGAACTGGAAGACCTCCAAGATTTTTCAAGCATGTAGAACGCGCTATTTTACGATAAATATAAAAAAATTAGTGCTTCTTCTGCCCAGATTGTGAAGCGCTTTAAGCTTGAATGTGACGTCAGTTTAGTACGGAAATGGATAGCTGAGAACAGGTATTTAAAATATCGTAAAATTATAAGAAAACCACTGCTCGAAAACCGTCACTCTTTCGGGTAATGTACAGCATTATCAGAACTTACGACTAAAGACGTAAAATCCTTTGTTTACACACAATATCAAAAAGCAAACAATCGACATTTTGTAATGGTAATTTTTGTTTGGTAGAAATAATTTTATTGAATTCACATGGTCGGATTTTAATATCTAACCCTAAAATGTTTTAGTTCAAAATTTGGTAGAAATTGGTTCAGTAGTTTTATCATTGTAATCTCTATCGCGGAATGGTGCTAACCACATATCGGACGATTTTCAAACTTCACTAGAATCTACACATCTCACCACTCATTTAAATTTTAATAATTTAATTTTCCTAACATACATATATAATGCTGTACACCGTACCAAATATTTCCCTGATTCCCGGAAATTATCAGTAGTTAAAATGATACCTAAACCCAAAAAGCCACCTAAGCTCCTATCCCCATACCGTCCTATTCCTCTCTTGCCAATCATGGGTAAAATCCTAGAAAAACTCATTTTAAAACGTTTGTATCCTATCCTAGAATCCAATCATGTAATTCCAGATCACCAGTTTGAATTCCGAACATCACACTCAACAATCCAGCGATGTCATCGTGTGGCGGACGTTGTCTCCTCTGCATTGGAGCACGGAATGTACTGCACGGGAGCCTTTCTTGATGTAGAACAAGCGTTTGACTGAGTCTGGCTCCCGGGACTGCTTTAAAAACTCTGTCAGTTCCTACCTTCTACATATTTCCTTATTATTAGATCTTATCTCAGTGACCGAACCTTCAAAGTAAACCATAAATTTTCCTACCCCCCCCCCTTTACCCAATCTGCCGGAGTTCCTCAAGGTAGTGTCCTCGGTCCTATCCTCTACACAGTTTATACAGCTGACATCCCAACTCATCCCGCCATTATCCTCACCAGTTACGCTGATGACACATGTGTGTTATCAGTAAACAATGATCCCATTATTGCCTCTCAAACACTCCAATCCCATATCCTAAACCTTCAAGAATGGTGTCAAAAATGGAGAATCAAAATAAATCCAAACAAATCCCATCAAATAACCCCTTCGTAAACCTACGACATCCTGCCCTACAGTATCCTTTAATGATATTCCACTAATCCCTGTTGAACAGATCCGCTACCTAGGACTCCACTTGGACAAACGTCTAAGGCTACACCTACATTGGATCCATGTCCCGGCCGTCCCAGATATTCGAAGAACTCTTAATTCGCACTCCAGCAGAGGAAATGGAAACAAACACGAGCTTTATAGCCCATATTTATAGCCCACGAGCCTACATTGAGCTCGATAATCTCCAGTCAGGCTACGACCGTCTCTTAATCCTCAGTCAGTCAGCGACCGTCTCCCATTTCAGAACCAAACCTGTTTGGTTTTATTCCAGTTTTCGGCCGTCAGTTGAACGTCCTGAGTGATCTATCACAAAATAAATATAAATATTCATAAAACATATTTAAAAACAAATTGTTATAATCTACAAAAATTAATATATATTCTTTTATGTTACAATATAAAATACATTTAACATTTATAATAGCTGTTTCATGGCAATATTAAGGAATATAGTTCTAACGTTATAAAATCTTATATTGAAGTATGCAATTCGGCATTATTTTTTCAATTATATTTTCACGCATAGTAGTAATTTTAACCTGGTTAAAATTATATTCATTTGGTGTTTGAAGATTACGAAAAAGCGTAACTCGAAATCCAAATTTGTAATTTTAATGATTTCATCTGGTTAGTTTTTAATATATATAAATTATCTATCCATAAAATTTAAATTAAATTAAATTTTTATTACTTTAAAATTGAATATAATTAGTTCCGTAGTTTTCGTAGTTAGGGATCTCAAATAAAAATGGCTTGTCCTTTTAGATAATAGTATAGATTACTGGTAATGTTATTAGTAATTATTATGATAATAATAATTTATTACTTTAGCCATTTTTTCTTAGTAGTTAGACGGCGCTAGTAAATAAATGTAAATATTCATTATGTAAATAAAGAATAATTACTTATAAAAATAACCTTTACTTATGACCTCTTTATTAGGTGATAATATCCATAATTGATATATCTCCATCCGTTAATTGATATATTCCCCAGACAAGGCTAATTTCTCACTAGATCAATTAATATACCATTGTTTATTGCTATTTAAACGTCCTGACGGCCGAAAAATGGAATAAAACCATACAGGTTTGGTTCTGAAATGGGAGACGGTCGCCGACTGACTGAGGATTAAGGCTACACCTACATTGGATCCATGTTCCGACCGTCCCAGATATTCGAAGAACTCCTAATTCGCAGTCCAACAGAGGAAATGGAAACAAACACGAGCTTTATATAGGAAGTGCCTACATTGGGCCCGATAATCTCCAGTCAGTCTACGACCGTCTCCCATTTCAGAACCAAACCTGTTTGGTTTTATTTCAGTTTTCGGCCGTCAGAACGTTTAAATGGCAATAGACAATGGTATATTAATTGATCTAGTGAGAAATTAGCCTTGTTTGTGGAATATTAGTTGTTATCAATTAACGTATTATGGATATTTATTATCACCTGATAAAAAGGTCATAAGTAAAAGTTATATATGTGTGTGTGTGTGTGTGTGTGTGTGTGTGTGTGTGTGTGTGTGTGTGTGTGTGTGTGTGTGTGTGTGTGTGTGTGTGTGTGTGTTAATTTTATTTTATATTGTAACATAAAAGAAGTGGTTATAATTATTCTTTTTTACATAATGAATATTTACATTTATTTACTAGTGCCGTGTTACGACAAAAAAAAAAAAATAAAAAAAAAATAATGACTAACGTAATAGATTATTATTATAATAAACACTAAGAACATTACCTGTAGTCTATACAATTATATAAAAGGACAAGCCATTTTTTGTTTGATACCACTAACCACTTAAATTACTAATTATACTAAATTTCAACTTACAATGTTGGTTATAAGATTGCTTAATCAATAGTTAAATTCAAAATAATATAAATTTAATTTAATATAACTTTTATGGATAGATAATTTATAGATATTAAAAACTAACCAGATGAAATCATTGAAATTAAAAATTGGATTTCGAGTTAAGATTTTACGCAATCTCCAAGCACCTAATGAATACAATTTTAACCAGGTTAAAGTTACTACTATGCGTGAAAAAATATCATTGAAAAAATAATGCCGAACTGCATAAACAAAAACCTTCAATTAGTTAAATTTATAAGTTTAAATCAGTTAAAATCACTAATTAGTTAAAATTATATATAGTATATATTAGTTAAATTATGCGAAGGGGGGGTTTAGCCCAAACCAGATACCTATCCTTCCATAGTAAGCTCCATAACCACTCCAATCCACTAGTCTCCCAACTAGCTTCCTCCTCCATCCCCAATAATCCTCCGAGGCGTCTGAAAAGAAGATTAAATGAATTTCATTACCGGTTTCAAGTTCTACATAACAACCTACCTTTGTAGCCTCTCATGTAAAATGGCGCTCGCCACCTATCGGTAAATTTTTAAACTTCAATGTTATCCACATATTATTGTTTTGTTTTTTTTTAATACTAAAATAATTAATAATCAGTTCATTTTATTATTGGTAAACTTTTCTAGAACTATGAAGATGATGTGGTTAAAATTTGGTAGAGATTGGTTCTGTAGTTTTTGCGGTTGGTGATTAGAAACGAAAAATGGCTTTTCCTTTTATATGATAGTGGATACATGTATATCCATGATACATGGATTTGATTGTGAAATATTGGCCAAATATGCAAAACATGCAAAAATATTGGATATAATTGTTTTCCTCTGATACCCCAATGAATAGATTGGGCTTGTAGTTTTAGCTCAGCTACACCAATGAATAGATTGGGCTTGTAGTTTTAGCTCAGTTACTTTTTTGTGTAGTCATTGTAACTATATCTCCAAAAAATGTAACGCGAATAGTTACAAGGCATAATTAAAAATTTTAATAGTAAGTTACATTGTAAACAGTGTTCTTCAAACAATAATGACGACACTATTGATCAGTTGCTACACTTTATTGATCTTACCTTACTCAAAGGTATTCTTTTTTGTCCTAATATAAATAATAGTAAAATTCGAATCCTGGAAAATTTATTAATTCTCTAAAGCATCGAACAAGATTTCACTATTTATTCGTTGATAATTAATACCATTAAAAAGGTACTTAATTATATTTATTTTTAAAAATTAATAATGCGCTTTTGAAGTCAGTTATTAGTATAAATATTTTTTTCTTTTTATTTTATTTTTTTTTTGTTTTATCGTTATATATATTAATTTAGTTTTTATATGAGCGTATAATAATGTCATCGACAGGAAGATTGCACTAGGAGGATTGCAAGCGTAGTTTTATTATCTGTTAAATCTTTAATATTTTTAGTTTTTCAATCTGTTTATGATTCTAATTTTTAAATTAAACAAGCTTTTAAATATAACTTGTTTATAAAATGGACCACTGTCATTGTTTTATCACAAAATACAGTATCACTATTTCACAGATATTATTATAAACATTAGTAATAAATATTATATGTAGCAATAAAAATAGAATATGAAGTAAGACCTACTCATTTTTCTTACTCTTATCTAGTTTATGAAAGATGACTCTGTTATTTATATTATTTAAGAAGAAAACAATATTTTACATAACAATTTTTTTTATTACCTTTAGTGAGAAAAATAGTTGTGTAATAATTACATAATGAGGTATCACCATAATATTGCTAATGGCGATGGTATCGATCAGTTCTTAGAAAATTAAACCGTCGATTCTCGATACCGATCCTTTTCTCAAGAATCGACTCGAAGACTGTAGGAATTATTTATTCATTAAGGAACTATTTGAAAGCTTAATTATGACAAATAGGAAGAATGTCTTCTTCAGGATGACCTAACCAGTATGTAGAGGAGTCAATCGATCACTTTTTTCTTTTTCTTTCTCCTATCAGTGTCCTTTATCATCGGCTTCTATTACTTGACAATCACCTATATCTTTCTTATAACGAAATAAAATAATTAAAAATATAAAAATAGATAAGAAAGAATAAATAAACATCATCACTCAGGAGAGGACACTATCGATGACTGAGGAGGAGATATTAAGGCTAAATGTACCCCTTTCAGTCAAGCACTGGAAACAGTAGAATTTATTTCCGGAATCTCTCCGGAACGGAATGTCCGATTTTCAGTCTGTAAAGTTCTTTGGGCATTTGGTAAACACAGAATTCACGCTACGAAGCGTTTTTTTTCTATAAATTCAATAATCAAGAAAATAGAACGTAAAAATAGGTGTTAAATATATATTTTTAAAAATATGAGGTTATGGTCAGTTGTAGAAACGTTTTCTAAAACGAATGACACATTCCAACTCATCATAGCATGCATATTACGATCGTAATGTGAAAAATACGAATTTTGTTTACAACCGATGGAATTGCGTCACCGGCTGAAACGGTCTCTTCCTTACCGAAATGTCTCTCACATAGGTATTCCTCGATTTGTGAAGAGCCAAAGAAAAATTGTATGATTTTGTTTTCTTGTTATTATTATTTTTTATGTGTCGTTAGATTCATTCTATTAACAATTTCTCATTTTAAGTAAGAAAGTAAGTAAGAAAAATGCAATTAAATTAAATTTTTCGAAATTGACAGAAGCTGAATTCAAGTTTTAATATATATTTTGATAAATTTATTAAATATTTTATTTGTCTATTTATTACCAAATAAAAAAAACGACATTTTGTTTATGCAATTCTTATTTTTTTGCGGTATATATAGGAAACATTGCCCCTTTTCACTGACTAATTATTAGGAACAAACAGACCTAGCTACAATAAATTGTAAACTTTTATTTTCACTTGAAGCGTTTGACGGTCCAACAAGTTGAATGTCAACCATAGTAATTGAAATATATTAAAAAAACAACAAAAAAACTTTTACTATAATGTGTTGTACAGAACTTTGAAGATCTAAAAATCTGAAAAATCATGAATTGATAATAGCTGCATAGTTAACTTATAGTTGTGATAAATATGTCTTTTTATAAAGTCAACAAAGGAGCTATTGTCTATTTATTTTCAAATAGAGAAAAAGTTTTGTTTACTTACTGCAGGAAGTCTAACATTATCTGGCCCTTTTCACCGGTAAGGTATTTGGGACAAATAATATAAAATATTCCAAATAAATTCCATAAGTTACCTAGCCGATAGATACCTATGTAATTATGTATAAATTTACATGTATAAATACATATGTAAATTTATTACCTTGCACCTAATATAAATTTAGGTAGCATGTCGGTATATGAAGTTAATCCGATAGTACAGAAACCAGGTAAAAGATATTCCGAAAAATCCAATAACAATTAAAAATATTTTCTGTTCAGAACAAATTGTATTTCCGTTCAATTTCTATCGTTGTAAAGATAAAACATAACAAAGAAGAACAATCTATTGGACGTAGATATTTTTATATAAATAGTTCTAAATCCAAAAAGAATCTCCGCGTATCTGCTAGACGAAGAAAACCTGAACTGAAAAGAAGAGCTGATAATGAAAAAGAGTACGTACCCATATCATATTTACTATGATGTAATTTAAAAACATAGTGTTGTGTCGCTGGATTGTTCCAATCCAACTTTGAAAATCAATAATTTTACATTAGTTGACTGTAAAAATCGTAAATAAAATTAAACAATGGCTGATGAATAAAATCAGTTTTATAACTGGCTCCTTGGAAATGCTTTAGAATTACCGTAATATAAGGTAATTTCATTGTTTCCATGGATAAGTAATTTTTCCATAGCGTATACCATAATAATTATAAAATATTTTTAAAAACATAACCGGGAAAAGTAATTTTAAAGTTTAATTTCCTACTAATGGTTAGATATATGTACCTACAAAGTGGATATACAATATACAAGTTTGTCCTTTTATATTCGTATGATTTGATGTATTTGGTTGTAAATACAAGTAGTGGAAATCAATTGAAGAATGTGATTTTTTTTCTGATTTCTCTCGGCCACATCACATTGTGGGGTTCGTTATGTTTTCTTAGCAAAATATAAAAAATATATCAATAATTTGTATGAAATCGGGTAAAAAAAGCTCATGAGTTGACATTATTACAGATGCCGGGACTATAGCGGTAGTCAACATGAATTAGAGTCAAACAATAATAATCCCTATACAATCACTGTTTTTAGAACATTTTTGAAACGGTTGAACATCGTATGCTCTTAGCTGTTTGATCAAAAACTCGGAAACCGCTACTACCGCTAAAGAATGGAACCCAAAAAATCATAGAAAATATTATTATCTACAAGTTTTGTAACCTTCTCGATTGACGCCCGAGGCAATGACATCGAGATATTTGAAAAAAAAAACAACTGATTTTCTGATCTTTAACCATGAATATTATTATGTTAAATGCTGAGGTTGGTGACTTTTCACCACTTATTTAGAATGCCAAAACGAAAGTATATGCAAAATTTAGCTTCATTGCTTCCTTTTCGAGATTTGCTGTCTAAAACTCCTTATTTGACTGGGCTAGTAGTACTCTCAAGGTATAAATATTCTTTTTGTCCAATGTTTTATTATTATTCTGAGATATCATTTGTTATTTGAATTATATTTTATTTATTAATAAATAATTTTCATGGATCGAATGAAACAAATTGGTAAGAGTGGATTTACACTTACAGAGACCGATAAAAGTTTTTCTTTTAATTCTTTGCCGATGTAGTTAGTTCAGGACTCTTATATTCCAGATAATTTCTACTTTCATTATGAAGTTCTAATGAATAATTAAGGTAATTTTAGGATTTTAGTAATAAAAAATGTTCATATAAATATTATTTTCTCCTAATATGTATGTTGTTTTTACTTTGAAAATTCTTAGTAGACATACCACAAGCTTGATTATCAAATTTTATAAATATCAGCTGTTACATTCTATATTACAAATGCGTTTTCATGTTGAAGGGTTCAATGAAACAGTTCTTAGAAATTAATAAATTATTAACAGTTATATATTTCTTATTTAACTGTTATCAATAAAATTAAAAATTTTACTTCTTTAAATAAACAGTTGTAGTTTACTCATTATTTCTCGATTCATTTACCTTTTGTGGAAAACTAAACACATATTTTCGACCTAATGATTACTTTACACTTTGAATTCCGTTGTTCGAATATAATAATAAATAGTTCGAATAATCAGTGAAATAAATTCCTCTTGAACAATGCCAAAATATTTGTTTAGGGTATTTTTAATTACCTAAAGTATTCATATGTTAACTCGATATTTGTTCCAAATATCATTTTTTGTCGGTTTATTATTTTTAATATTTCCTGGGTTTAAAAATGTTTATAAATTTCCTAGATATTCTAACTATGCTTTAAAAGAGTTTGTTTTTTCTTTTTATTAACCACGAAGAACATATATAGTTATTTTGAAATTTGCACACAGGTTCGTTTTTTAAAATATTATTTATATTCTAAAAAGTATATCAAATTTTGTTGGCCTCTATTCTGTCAGTCCACTATAGACGTTAGATCCGGTAGCTGACTGGGAGCTGGGTCCTCACAGCCCTTCCCCCACTACTACAACGGCAAGTAGCCTACCAATCTAATCACCCGCTTCCTTACAAATCGTATTTTTCAAATTACGATCAATCTATGCAACCGAAAATGAATCTGTTTGCATAATTGTGTTCAATTTACTTATGACTAAGTGACTATAACCAGCTTTTTAAAAAAAAACAATAGTTCGCCAGATAATTTTTTTAAATTCTAAAATAATTGACAAAACAAAATTCGGAAAACGTAGCGTGAATTTAATGGGGTTTTTATTACTAAATCCGTTTACAGATCTAATATTGATGATTCTGTTCACAAATGAGAGCGAAAATAAATTCGCCCCAAAAGTGCTGCCATCTCTTGAAAAAAAATCTTACTAAAAATCGGGATGTTAAGCCTTAGGACTGTTCTGCTAGGCAGGTCAAAATATCGGCACTCCAGAAACGACTTTTTTTCTGATATTTCTTCTTATATTAGTTAAAAGTCAAGTATATGCTTTTTAATAATGATAAAACGATTAATCTCATGGGTGACTGCCATATCGGGGTAAATTTAGCCACTTTTCAATTGTTAATTCGTAACACTTTCGAAGTTAGACAACTTCAATCATATACAATATCAATCATAACGTTGCTAGTTTTATTGAGTTCATATACCACTAGCAACACTATATGGTCATGTTGTCAAGATAGAAACTAACATATGAAAAGTGGGCAAATATACCCCGATATGGTAAAGTCACACCGTTTGACGGTATTTGAAATTATATCCGTAATAATTAATTATGCAATGTCTAAAATTAATTTTAAGGGCTTTGTTTTATAGCATTTATAAATACTTAGTTGATTCTTACAGGTGCTCATTATTATTTAATTATGATGATAATGATAAGGAGATATAGTATGCAAACTAATGGAGCAAGCATATGCAAGTTAGCTTGTCCATGGTCGTTAGTGCATTAATCTGCCCTATTATCTATTCCATACAGCCCCCCACTAACTGATAAACTAATGTCCCATTTTCGTATATGGTCTGTGGCGTTTCCCCTAAAGTTGGTCTAGATTTTGTGGGTTGGTACTTCAACACTGTTCTACTTACAATTAGTAACGTGAAAAGTACATTTCAACAGTTATTTTTTCAATTGAAAAACATATATAATGTATAAATAAAACATAAAACTTTATGCCTCTTAAGTTGAAGTTTATTGCAAAACTTTCAAGGTATCCTTAACTCTATCCTATGGGGTAAAACTTGGGTCCTAATACTCCCACATCTTAGAAAAATTCTGATTTTGCTAAATATAAAATATCGACATATCTGTCTATTTATTTACTTATTTTTATAATGCTTGAAGAAATCAAAGAGACAACCTATTTCAATTTTCTGTTAAGGAAATTTATTTCTATTAAAAAGACTATGACTAGTTTATTCTGTAAAACTTCTCAAGATATTGTGTTGTTCCGAAATTATTGCCAGATTCAATTTTTTCATAAATCTCCTTATTTATTATGACCATATGCGAGAAAATATGATTACAAAAACATATCAATACTCGAAAAGAACTACTCATCAGTAGCACTTGAATACAAATACTACACTAGAAGGTCTCTTGACAATCTTCTCTTCAGACGCCTCGGAGGATTATAGGGAATGGAGTGTGAGGCAAGTTGAAAGACTGGTGGATTCCAGTGGATATGGAGCTTACTGTGGAATGATAGGTATCTGGTTTGGGCCAAATCAGCAATATATGGGACATTTAGATCATAATGGATAAGTTTATTTAAGACATAATAAAGAGTCTTGAGGATTTTAACATGGACTTTGGTTTGTAAGGATTGGATTCGAAAAGAATTGGAAGGTTTAGTGGAGCCCCAAAGCTCAAATCCGTAAGTCCAAATGGGTCTAATTACTGTCATGTGAATAAGTCTTTTGAAATTTATTGGGATCTTTGGACGCTTGTCAAGTAAATGTAGGAGTTGTCGGAAACGACGAGCAGTTTCTTTTCTTTTGTCTGGTTATTATTGCCTTAATTTTTTGAGCTTGATTTTGAGGCTCTGTCTGCTTCATCCACCCTACTCCCCAAACCCCTCTCTTCAACCGACTACTATTTTTATATCATCTGGACTAATTTTTACGAAATAAAAATTATTTTTTTCGGTCTTTTAATTACGATTCCTTAACAATTTTAAGTTGTTTCTTTACAATATTGTTTTTTATACAGTATTAATTGAAATATTTTCACTTTTGATAAATTCAGTTACTTAAATAACGTTTTCAATAAATTAGCATTATCCAGTTTATCAAGTTAATCCATATCTTGTGTTACCTTTCTCTCCGTATAGTTAAGTATAGAACACGTATTTGTTCTATAAAATTAGGGTACTCATCATTGTCTAGTAAAAAAAAAATTGTTTGGAAATACTTTTTTATCTTGCAATATCTGGAAAAACAGTTGATTTAAGTATCCTCCTAAAAAAAAAAATATATATAAATAAATAAAAAAAAAAAATAAATAAGAAGCAAACACATTAAGGAAGTTTTATTTAATCATTTCCCACTAGGGGTGGTTATGGTAATGTCACATAAACCCTAAAACATCTCAATCAGAAGTTCGTCCTGTGTGGCTGAGGACGTATCTGTTATAACTATAATAGGATAATAAACGGAACTGTAGCGTTTGACAACGTGGTTTGTGACTCTTAAAGCGGATTGGTCTATCACGCAAACAAAATAATTAAATATTATACCAGTAGTCTTGTTAAAGTTTTTCGCAGCAAGCAACAGAAAAATACCCGCAGCCGAAAAAGAGAATTAGAAAAAAATTAAGGCCATTTAAAAAACTTATGGAATGTTGACGTTTCGACCAGTCTTGCAGGTCCTCATCAAGGTAGTTTTTTACTAAGACTCGTTTCTGTTTTCTTTCTTCTTACTGCCTCTCTGATCATCTTATTTTATTCCTTATCTTTTGGGACCAAACTTCGGATATTGAAGAATGTTCATTGTAAACTAGTTCATGGAGATCCATTTCAGTTCGTTCCATGAGCGAGCAGTCTGTACCAATCGATCTAGGTTAGTCCCGATGAAGTTGTTAAAAAAGTGAAATAAAGATATAAAATAACAGGGCCCCAACACCGGGCGTATGGAGAGCATTGAAGGAGTAAATTCAAATAGTCCCCTTGACAAGGGGAGCTTCTAAATGGATCTGTGATGAAATCTATTTGTTGGAGGCGATAAGACAGCGTTGCCAACTGTTTGCCCCGCCGCGTTATCATCCCCCTAGCACCTCGTTAAAAAACTCTTTTCTTTTTCTGTGTCATCGCCATGCTCTTTCTTCCTTTATTGGCTGACAAGGACCAGCTGGCTAAACTTTTTCCTATGAAAATAATATTATATTCAACTTTCTCTTGGTTTTTTTTTTTGGTTTTTTTTCCGATTTCTTCCCTTCCTAAGAAGAAATGAGTAAATCCTTACACTAATGGTATTCCGTAAACCAAAATATGTATAGCAACAAACATAATATATTTAAACAGATATATTGATTTTATTTACATGAATATATGAATGAAATAATACTTTAGTTTGTAAATTGCAATTACAGGAGGTCTGGCTCTTTTTAGGCAGGCATATAATAAAAAAGCAAAAAAAAAAAAAAAAAAAAAAAAAACGATACCTTCTTTTCTGACTTCAACATTTACTATACAAGAATTCCAAGCTTACAAATCATAACAAAAGACCCATTAACACGATTTCCATAACAGTAACAAAACTTATTTAGACATACAGATTTGTGTTTTGGAGCTCCCCACTTCATCTCGGATCCAATCCTTGCCATCTAAAATGTTTCGAAAAATCCTTAATGCTCCTTACTTAGTTACAAATAAACTTATCCATAAAGATCTTATATTGTTGGTGAGATTGCTATATCCGTTAAGTTCATTTTGTTTTTCGGTTTAGTTTTTTTTTTTTAGAGGATTAGTTTGAAAATTAAATTCTGTGTCTAATGTAAAAACCCGAATACGCATATTCCGCTTGAATCTGGTTTTGACTAAACACTTTTGTGATTTTAGCCAACAAAATAATTACAGGCGTGCATCAAAGCATATTTGTATTTAGTGGTAAAAGGTACTAAAATGCACATAGCGGAATTGGCAATCTCACCAACGTTATGTTCTATATGATGCTGATTCAGCCTAAACCAAATACCTTTTAGAGTACGATCCATAATCACTTAAATCCACTAATCTCTCTCTGGCGATTTGACCAAATAAACCATTTTCCCGTAACTTATTTACCATAGCCGCGAGACAAGTTTGTAGCAATTTTTGAAGGGCTAGTGCCGGGACAATCTTTAAAATTACCCGCTTGAGCAATTTATTTATTTTTGGTGGACGCCCTTTCCGTGGTCTGCTGGATGCACAGCCTAATTCTTTGTATCTTTTTTATAATTTTGGATACTGTACCAACGGTTTTACTAACAGTCCTCCCAATTTCCCTCACAGGGTTGCCATAATTTCGTTAGGAAACAATTGACTCCTGAATTGCTTTTGGCACTTCCATCATGAATGCTAATGACAGACTAAAAGAATTTCTAATCATAAGGCTTTGTCCTTAAAGCCCATAGCTAGTATAATCCGTTGTTATTGTTGAAATGGTTTGTTTTCTTTAATTACATAAGTGTTAGACTTTTTTTGCTATAAGGGTATTTTTTTTTTTACTTCAACATTTTCTGTTGACTGCTGTTGATATGCATGCAATGATATATTATGTTAACATTAAAGATTAAAGTTTGTTGTGTAAAATAAGAGTCTATGGTAAAATGCCTATTTTGGAAAGGAGTAGCAAAAGCGTAAGATTTTGGCAAGTGTTTCGAGACTTTTTTTGCCCTTTGTATATATTTGTACAGTTGTAAATTTCAATAAATTGATGTAAAATAAAAAGTATATAAAACTTCCTCTTATAGTGTTTAAACATAGATATGTAGTTTTTTAATATTTTGTATTGAAATATTATTAATGCAGTTAGCATTATTTATTTGTCTTATTAGTTAGTAATTTTTAATGATCACAATTGACGTATAATATTTTTCAATATTTTTTTTTTTAATCAGAAATATACCGATTATGGTATTATTCCAATTAGCATTAGAGGCTTGAGAAGGAATTGACAAAGAGAAGATAAGACTAATTCTGACAGTGTAAATACAAGGTTACTCGACCAAGGGGAACCCACTCGACTTGATGGCCCCCTCCCACTTACTACCACTTGAAGGCTAAGGCTGCCTCTCACGTCTCCCTCACCCCCGCCTCGCCTAACGTTAATGATTAGCCTTAATTGGTCCACAAAGATACTATCAATATTATACCTCTAAACTAGTTGAATAAAAAATACAAAAACAATTTTAAGTTCAATTTTTTGAATATCTAATAGGCTTATTTTTTTGTGTAAATGGTTAATTTTTTTTTTATTGTAAAAAAACTTTTATTACAATATGTCTGAAAAAGATTACTTTATGGATCCATTCACTTAATATGTACTATAAGAAATTAATAAAAAAATTGTTAAACTTTCATTGAGTAATTATTTCAATCTGCCACTAATATGGGCAATAAGTAATATAGTTTGCGTATGATTCGATCACACATTATGTACAATAAGAAAAATAATAAAATAAAATAAAAAAAAAGAGAACAGATAAGAACTTGCTGTGCATAAACAATATAAAGCATACAATATACATATAAATAACATGAAATAGAAAATTTTTAAATAATAATAAATAAATAGTAGCAATGTGGTTTTGGACAAAATTATGAAAGAACTCTGGAAGTCTAACAATGCAGGGGCAAAAATAGGTACGAAATACAACCAGGTCAAGGTTAAGTGTCTCGCATATGCAGATGATCTGGCTTTGCTAGCAGAGTCAGAGGAAGAGACAGTAGACCAAATTAACACACTCGAAGAAATAGCTGAAAAAACAGGACTACAAATATCTTTCGAAAAAACAGAACTGATGACCACAGATACAAACTTCAGAAAGAAAATAGTGGAAACTAAATACGGGCCAATCAAAGTAACACAGAAATTTAAATACCTAGGGGATATCATCTGCAGTAAAAGATTGGTAAGGGAGAGCATGAAGGAAAAGATCGCTATACTAGAGAGATTAAGCTTTGAACTAGTAACATTTACAATAAAAATAGCCTGTCCATAAAAGCAAAGATCAGGCACTACAATACTGTAGTAAAGCCAGTTGTACTGGGACAGGGACCATGAACCTCCCTAACCTGGAAAGAATGCTAAAAGTAGAAAGAAAGATCCTAAGGAGAATTTACGGCACTAGGAAAACCCAGGAAGGATACAGGTTAAGATAAAATGAGGAGATCTACAAAGAAACAACGAACATAGAGATGGAGATAAGAATTAAGAGACTGAAGTTCTATTGGCATATGGTAAGAATGACTTAGGAAAGACTTAATAAGGCTATTTTTCAGAAAATTTGGAATTACAAGAGTGCACAGGGATACATAAAACAGCTAAAAGAGGAGACCAGGAAACTGGGGATTGTGGACAGTGACTGCCTTGATAGAGAAGAATATAGAAGGAAACTGCAAGGAATAGCGGTTCTTGTGGACAGGAAGGGGCCGAAGGAGGTTATGGCCTGGACAGAAGAGAGGAAACAGAGGCAATCAGAAAGAATGAAGGAGATATGGATGATGAGAAGGAACAGAATTAAAAATCCATCATCCTAGGGATTCTCCAGCCAGACCTGTCCCTCCACTTATGGAGTGACAAGCCAGGCACATAGAGGTCCCAGCTCTTTTCTCTCATTGCATCACTGGTGTAAAAAAAACCCAGTGGAGGCTGAGTGAGAGCGCTTCAGTACTTTCACTCAGGGCATGAATTAATAAAGAAAGGAAGAAAAATAAAAAAAGAAAGAACCCAAAAACAATAATAATAGTGAAAACAAAAATAAGATTTAATTAAATGTTAAAAATACACTCATACTCAACATAGAAAATACACACTGAGTCTGGAGATCCCTGAAGCAGAGTTGGGCAAAATTTATTCATAGCTAAAAAATGATTAAAATTTGATCATAGTTATTTGACAGCTAATTTCCTGGAATCAATCACCTAATTTAATAATTATTAAATCGTTCATTCAAATAACCATTAGTTCACTAAAAAATGACAGAAAAATTTAATCATTATTAAATCAAGCGATTGTTTCCAGGAAAATAGTTGTCAAATAACTATGATTAAATTTTAATCAAATAAAATTTCGATTATTTTTTTAGCTATGATTAAATTTTTCCTAACTCTGCCCCGAACTAAACCTGTCCATTTAAAGAAGGACAGTTCAGGCCCAAGCGGATAATGACTGTTTTTGTAATATTTTTAATAACTTTTTATATTAAATCGTTTACAGAAGAATATAATAATTTGATTTAAATATTTTCTAAATTTGAAATATAAGTGATGATATGTATTTATTTTTTTTAATTTATTTATATTTATACTAATAATATAAAAAATAAAAACTGTTTTATTATTGGTATATACTAGGTCTGGCAAAAGAGGCCGTTATACAAAATCCGTAAATTCCTACCCTCTACGTACTGCCTTATTATCCGCTACTATTTCAGTGATATAACCTTCAAAGTTAATCATAACTCTTCCTATTCTTCCCTCTTTACCTCAAGGTAGTATCCTAGGTCCTATCTTCTACACGGTTTATACAGCTTATATTCCCTACACATCCTAGCACTGTCCTCACCACGTACGCTTATTAACCATGTGTGTTTTCGGTAAATGATGATCCCTTAATAGCATCCCAAACATTCCAATCTCATATCAAAAACCTTCATGAATAGTGTAAAAGTTGGAGAATTAATAATCAGTTCAAACAAATCTCATCAAATAAGCTTTACCCTGCGTCGCAAACCTACCTGTCCTACAGTAACCTTTAACAAGTATCCACTGATCCCTATTGAACAGATCTAGGACTATATATAGGACAAATGTTCAAAACTTCTAACTTATTCCAAAATACATTTACCAGTCCCATTTGGACATGTGAAGTTGAGCTTTACTAAATCATTTAATTCATCTCTTATCCAATCCTTGCAATCCAAAACACTTCCAAAAATCCTCAATCCTACTTACTTCGTCACAAATAAACTTATCCATAAAGACCTTACTTAATGTTTCAAATGTTGTTGATTCATCCCAAAACAGATACCTATTCTTTTATAGTTAACTCTTTAACTATTCGAATCCACAAGTCTGTCAACGTCCCTCCCATTCTATCGCTGACAACCCACTGAAGCGTCTGAAAAGAAGAGGGCCAGTGGGTAGTTGCTTCACAAGCAATTGTCATGTCATTATGTACGTTATTATCACATATTCTGAATGTATGTATTGTTTTATGAACAGTTGTGAATTTCAATAAATGGATAAACAAAAAAAAAAAACTACTTTATATTATTCCTAATTATGCATTATATTTTGCTTAATTTATTGTATTTTTAGTTATTCATTTATTAGCATGAATGTGTTTAGAGACATTTTATTTCACAAGTATGTTCGAATGTGTTTCAAAAATATTTTATTAATGTATTTCTTTTCTAATTATTGATTATTTTTTTCTGTTTCAATTATTTCATTTTTGTTTTATTAGAAATGATTTACCTGTGTTTTTTTTATTCTTTGGTAAATGTGATATTTATATTTACTTCTGTAAACAATAAATACATCTTGAGTTGAAAAATTATTACAATAACATAGTAACAACTATTTAAGTATTTTTTGGCATAACTATTATTATATTTTAATATATGTAGCAACATAACTATTGAAATATAATAGGAGTTATGCCAAAAAATACTTAAATAATTGATTAAATCTCCTTTAGCATAAAATGTTATTAAATTTCAATAACTAGTAAAGGAATTACCATAACAATTAAATAAAATTTCCTACATTAGAAGGTCCCTTGGTCATCTTCTTTTCAGACGCCTCGAAGGGTTTTCGGAAACCGAGTGGGAAGCCAAGCTTGGAGACTAGTGGATTCGATTGGGTATTGTATTTTATCATGGAAGAATAAGTATAAGGTTTGGGCTAAACATATAGGACATATAGCCATAATAGAGTATAGCAATTATTAATAACAAATTAAAAAAAAAAAACATGTTTTCACTGCCTGGACAGATTTTAATTTTTTAATGCAATATGCAAATTTTGAAATTAATGATAAGTGGATATTATTGCATGTTTTAGCATAAAAATAAAAAATAAAAAAAATCATAAAAATTCATTTGACAATAATGTAGGCCTGTTTATCTGCTTTGTTTCAGTTTGGCTTGTTAAATTAATTTTTAAAATATGCTTTTACAAAAAAAAAATTAATGAATATAAATTATTACGGAAAAAAGAAGGAATTTTTCATTAATAATAACAAAATAAATAAATAAAATGACCACGCAATTACGGTATTATGGTCATCAATCAATGTTGATAAAACCAAATATTACACTTTTTTCCAGCTCAAAAAAAAAAAAAAAAAAAAAAAAATAATAATAAGACTCTTAAATAATCTGATAAATTTCGGGTTGATGCCAAATGGAAATAAGCTTTATTTAAACAGAATAATAAAATATTAATGAATAACTTATGAATTCACGGAGATACGAATTTCAGACACAATTACTTTTTGGCTTTGAGTGGAAAAGCTATATCAATTATCCCGATGATGAAAAAAAAAGAAAGTGAAAAAAGAAATAATGTAATTCTGTTCATCAACGGAATTAATTTGCTTGGCAAAAACTGCAACGTGATTTGTCGCTTATTAAGTCGAAAAAAAGTTCATTTGGCTTCTAAACACGGCACCTTTCGGAATTCAAACCTATGGTATTTCATCCCCAGTCATTTTATGTTACAAAAAATTTATTGTTTGCAACCGAACATTTTTGTTTCATTTTTAATTTAGCTTGAAAAAAAAAATGTACTTGTGTAATTTTTTTTTTTTTTTTTTAATCCATTGATGACTGATAACAGTAATATTTATGTTTCAGAATGAATTTAAAGCAAGCCTCTGAAACAAAGCAATTCAAAATTAAAACCGAAAAACATATTTTGTGCCTTTTTTTCTTTACATTTAATCAATTCATTACTTATTTTAAAGTACTTATGTAACAATCCTTTGTTCGTTTGTAAATAATAAAGTATATATTCTTTGTTATCATTAGTGGAAGTTTAAGATGGTATATTTTGTTATTTCCTTTTCTGTTTTAAATTATAACCGATTCAAACAAGATAAGAAGAAGGAAGCCAACAACGTGAAACAAAAACTTTTGTTCAAGAAAGAAGACAACAAAATGATTCGGCGACTGACTTCGTGGACATATAAAAACGTGAGTCAGATTATGTAAATACCCATGAAAATAGAATGTTTCTGATACTGACATAAAATCGATAGGAATTACCTAAATAAATAATGTTATTTTTTATTTATAACATAATGACGAAAATGTATCAATATTTTGTTATAATCAAATAGCTCCTAACAAATAAAAATTTATTTTGGGAATTGATTCTTCATTTCTTTAGATTAGACGTATTCAGTTGATCGCTTTACTTAGGGGACTATCGAATGCTGTTGTTGCAATATTCATTATAATTATGAGATTTTAATTAACCTTACCTGGATTAGAATTTAGTTGCCTCCAAAATGATTGTATAAAATACGTTATATACTATTATAAACCCCCACAGATATATCATTTCGACAATTTACATCTAGTCTAGAAGCTACCCATAGTATAACTGTACGTGTAAACTCTCCTGTTCAAGGACAATGGCCAATCTGTCATGATCCGTAGATTATGGTATTTCAGGATCGCCAGGCAGTCTAAGACTTATAAATCCTACTCGCAGAAAAACCCTTCTATCAAACCTCAAACGTTGATCATTTTTACTGTTTAATGATCACGATTTACAATTAAATTCGTTATACAGAATTTTATTTATTAATTTTTTTTTCCAAACTCTTTATATATATATATATATATATATATATATATATATATATATATATATATATATATATATATATATATATATATATTAACAAATATATATATGCATACTACTCATTCAGATAAATGCGATTATATTTCTTATCGATAATTGTGATAATGCAATAGCCTGTTTTTACTGATTTTTTTTATTTTTATTAAAACTGTCAATTTATTAATTCTTATAACTATATCGTAATAAATAACTTTCAGAATAATAGGGGAAAATGTATTCTTATACAGCCCCTGTCAACCCTTGTTGTGGCATGTCTGACCGGAACATTATAAAATGTCAGCTGAAAAGAATCCCACCTCATACCATTGCGCATTCTTCTACATGTAATATATTCAAAAGGTCATATTTCTTCCGGGATGTCTGTCGTCCAAATTTATTTTATCATTTCAATTTACTTATACAGTTAAAAATATCTTTGCAAGTTGAAATTTAGGTTCAGATATTTAGAACAAAAACTAAATACTAATTAAGTGTCTAAAAATAAAATAAACACCGCCGACCTCAACAAGTTGTACGATCCCATTCTAGACGGCTATACCAAAATACGAGTATATTCTGGGCGTGTTTCTTGGGATTGTTGAAGGCGAATAAAACATACATTAAATCATATTGTTTTATTTATTTTTTTGACATCGTATTGACTACGTTATAGGTCATTATCAGTGCTAATATCAATGACATCTCTGTTCAGACTAGGTTATCGTCTAATTCTATCAAAAGTCTATGTGGATAAATCCGTCAAAAAAGCGGATATTTTGCTCAATTATTGTTTTAAAATAATTTTACTTTAATACTGATATTCCTCTTTTATGCATACATACATACGCATATATATATATATATATATGATTTTTAAACAATTTACAATAGGTTTGAGAATTTGTTTTATAAGATAAGCTATTCAATTAATTTTTTATTCTATTTATTTATATTTACAACTGTACACAATATATAAGTAAATTTGATCATAATGATAACAATGACATGTAAACAACTTGTGAAGAAGTACTCACTAGTAACACTGCAATAAAACATTTATATTAGAAGGTCCCTTCGCCATCTGCTTTTCCGAAGCCTCGGAGGATTATCGGGAATGGAGTGGGGAGAAAGTTGAGAGACTAGTGGATTTGAATGGTTATAGAGCTTATTATAGGTATTTGGGCCAAATCAGTAACATATGGAACATTAAGATCTTTATGGGTTAGTTTATTGATGACAAAGTAAGGAGCACTGAGGATTTTAGATTGTAAGGATTGGATACGAGATGAATTTAGTGGAGCCCCAATTCTCAACTCTATAGATCCTCATCTGACAGGTCTAATCACCGATATGTAAATGATTCTTTTGTAATTTATTAGGAGCTTTAGAAAATGTAGTCTGTAATGGCACAAAAATCCATTTCGGCGGCCAAAATTATTTTATTGCAGAAATATGTTTTAAATGACTTCCAATATACGGGAAAATATTTAAAAACTTTTAATGAAAGTGGAATATTATTTAAATATTTAAATTGGAGTTAAAAATATTTAATACAATAAAAGTAGAATAATTTTGTAACTTAGCGAATACGCCGTAAGTCTATTTAAGTATTTATAAATTTAACTAAATTTCAGAAACTTTTCAGACGCCTCGGAGAGTTATCAAGAATTCAGTATGAAGCAAGTTGAGGGACTAGTGGATTCGTGTGGGTATGGAGTTTACTATGAAAGGATAGATATCTGGTTGGGGCCAAATTAGCCGCATATGAAACATTAAATTGACGGATATATTAGTTTATGACATAATAAAGAGAATTTAACAAAGGATTTTGGATTGTGATGATTGGATACGAGAAGCATTGGAAGGTTTAGTGGATCCCCGAAGCTCAACTCCGTATGTCCAAGTGGGTCTAATTACTGTCATGTAAATAAGTCTAGTAATTTATTGGGTAATTTAAACGCTTGTCTAATAAAGTTTGGAGTCGTCGGAAACGACGAGCAGTTTCTTAATGTTACTGTCTGGTACAGGTACTGAACTTAGTGTACTTCATTGGTTGTAGCGGTACTAATTGTCATACCTTCAGAAACGACTAGTTGCTCAGGCATTGCATTTGTTAATAGTAAGATGTGTAACTCAGGCACAGATGAATGATCCTAGCGCATGTGGCCCTCCAGAGGGGTAGCAATTAGTGGCCAAATATCCGCCCAATCAAATCGTAGGCTGACCTCCCTCCCCCTAGTCGAAGCCTATTTCCTGTCTCCCGAAGACATTCGGTTGCTTGCGTCGAGTAGGAAACACACGTGTAAACTCCACGGTATCTCAGAATCTGAAATACTTTCGTGAACCAAAAGATGTTGCTTTCAGTACAACGGTTGTCTTGTAATTGAAGCTTAAGTAGTCTGCGATGGGTAAAAATAAATAAATTGAGATTAGTAAGGTTTTTAAAAATATCTTACTGTCTTTGCCGTTATACGATAATTCAGAGAAAAATCATTATCTAATCCGATATATTTACGATAGATATGTGAATTATGTGAGAGGTGATTACATTCAGTAATAACTCTTTCGAGACTATGATATTGGCAGTCAAAATAATGTTATGCAACAAAACTTTAGTAAATATAAAGATTTGATAAAATATTATCAAAGGCAGAAATCACTTCCGCACTCACCATTCAGACCAGTTGTTTTGAATTAAAATACTGAATTTGAATATCATCTACCAAACTTTGTTATTTTGTTTTATTTTATTTGCGGTCGGTTTTTGTTTCTTTTTAATATCATATTAATATTGCATTAGTGACATGTACTACTTACTCCACTCAAGAAACTGTCTATGCCAAAATAAGATTACAAACTATTAAATATATCGTCTTCTCTCTTATTCTTATTCTTCAACTGGCACAGAAGTACACAATACTACTCTGCTGCTAACAGCTGTCTACCAGTTACCCTATATCTTGCTGGGGAATGGCAAAATAAATAATTTTGTGATGTCGAAGATCTTGCTCCTACACCATCTCTTCATGGACCCTTCGTCTAGCCACGTGGATGTAGACCATCGGGTAGTTGCTATAAAGGTTAATGCTTTTTTGTTGAGAGGTCTTGTCTTTTCTGCATAAGTAGAGGTATATAGGGGAATAGGTAAGTTAATATCTTTAACGGCGACTTATGATCTGTGTCGGTTTGAGAATTAAAAAATCTTTTATGTTTTGTATGAATATTTTAGAATCTTACGTGGAAGAGATTAATTGCAATATTAAAAGCTGTTGACACATTGCACTAGATAAACCACTTTTTTGTTGAGAGGTCTTGTCTTTTCTGCATAAGTAGAGGTATATAGGGGAATAGGTAAGTTAATATCTTTAACGGCGATTTATGATCTGTGTCGGTTTGAGAATTAAAAAATCTTTTATGTTTTGTATGAATATTTTAGAATCTTACGTGGAAGAGATTAATTGCAATATTAAAAGCTGTTGACACATTGCACTAGATAAACCAACGAGGTTGGGACAGAGATAGGCTCCGCTGAACAAATCCTCTGTTGATCGGAATCTCAAAAAAGTAAATATTTAATAAAATCTCTAATTCTTTACCTACAATCTATCTCCTGCCGCACGATCTCTTCATTGCCTAAATATCAAGAACTCGGGCGATATTGAATCAGCTCCTTCTTCCAGATATTGAAGTGCCTAATCCAGAATGCTTTTATATAGATTATTTAATGTCTTGTTTGGTGATCAAATGTTTTGTGAAATAAAAAAATTAAAAGTTTCGGTTAATCAAAACTCGGTTAATCGAGTTCTGAATTTAATGCTTTTATGTTTTTTTTGTAAAAAGTTCTCCCTAAGCAGTTCAAATAATTGTCTAGATGAATCTGCGTAATATTTAATTCAAACATTTGGTCTTAATGTGACTTTGAAAAGTTGAGTTATTTGCCTGGAGGAAGGTGCAGTGAGCGTAACCATCCACCACTACTTAGAGGTAATGGGCTGTGATGGGTTGTCTCAAGTAGCATCCAAGGGTGTTCTCATTGCTATCACCCACAAATAGGACGGCTCAGCAACATCTTCAATAACAACCTCAGCTTCGTGTAAACATATTTACCCCTGAAATATCTTCTAACGGGTAATCATGTTTAGCATTATATACTAAATGAGAGCCAGAAATATAATCGTTAGTTAACAAATGTAATTTTTTCTTTATATGGAGTGAATAAAATAAATTTCCTTTATAGAAAAAAAATTGTTTCATGGTTAACATATGGCTTCATTTGTTCCTTTTTTTGCAATTAATTCAACTTTTTTTTTTTTTTTTATGCACTACGTACAAACCAAGTTCAAAGTTTTAACCCAACGATTTCGTGCAATACTATTAAGAATTTACAAAAAATGGATATTGATTTATATAATTTACAACGTCTTATTAAATTTATATTATCTTTTATTTTATTATGCTTTATTGATATATGCAGGGTGAGTACCTGTTAGTGTTAAAAAGATGGGTGAAACTAGATCAAAAATGTAGAAAAATGCCGCAGATCTTACCTTTCTATTCCAATCCGTTGAAGATATACGATAAATCAAAACCTTTTTTGAGGAAACCACGTTTTTTACCATAAAAGCTATAATATCTCCATTTTGCTTAAATATTTTTCAAACTTTGACCTCATTTTCGGATTTAGCATTAAATTTTCTATAACAGCAGGGTTTATGTAACCTTGAATTTTACAAAATTGTGACCTAAAGAACAGTTCTTCACCTTATTTCATCTTCACCTTATTTAGGAAAGTTACAATGTCTTATATTACTTCTGCGCTCACCGTTTATTGAAAAACCATCCACAAAACGTCAAATCTTACAAAAACTTGTAAATTTAATCAGCTTTCGAATGATATGTTAAAAGTAATGGTCCTATTTCAATTTCATGGAGAAATTTACTTTTATATCTGAAAAAACATGGTGTTCTCATTTGGCATACATATCAATAACGAATAATAATAGATTGTAAGGATTGGATAAAGCTCGATTCCGTATGTCCAAGTAGGTCTAATTACTTTGATGTAAATGGTACTTTTGAATTAATTTGAAGGTTTGAACGTTCAGCTACTAGTAAAAGAAAGTGTAAATGTCGGTTATTTTCATGTCGTTTATTCTCATATTATTATTTAAATTAAAGCAGGAAACGTCAATGGAAGAAGTGCATATTTATTGTTAATTAATTCTGAATTTTTCCGTTGAAGGTGCATTCTTCATGTCAAGGAAAGATTAACTCGATATCCTAGCATATCTCTTGGATAAGTGGCTTTTATGGATATAATATCTTGCCAAAGAGACAATTAATGCTATTTATTCTTGATACCTGAATCAGAGACACAAAGGCTCGAAAAAGAACATTCCTTGGAAGGTTGTGTAGGGAGCGAGATTTGATCAGCTTTAAATTGGACTGGAATTTCATTTTTAAAATTTATATAAAACATCTTCTCCAGACACAAGTAAACATCTATTCCAGAAGAAATTTCTGGAGAGGTGCAAGGAATCCTTCGAGTAATTTGCGTCTTTTGACTTTCCATTGAAAATAGTTCACTAAAATAATACCAGAGTTATTTGAGACCTGTTGCTTAGTTTTTCCAAATCATGGGTTCAGTAGTTTGGCCAACATGTGTCTGATAGGAGGTTATTCAGCTAGAATTTACCAAAAACCACCAGATTTGAATCCTAATTAAGGGTGCCCACTTTATAAGGATGTCAAGATGAGTCTAGTTGTGTGTTCAAGAGGAGTCACCCGAAATCAAGGTTGATTATCGGCTGATTTTACCGAATCGTTTATGGAAATCTCCATAAATTAGTCTTCTATACACTTCATAAACTTTGTTGATTGTTATCTTTTTTTTCATTAATTTATGTTATCTATTTTTTTTTTTTTTTTTTTTAAACATGAAATTGCAAATTGTTTACACAGCATCAGTTATTAAATTTATATTTAATCAGCCATAATCTTTAATTGGCATTATGTGGTTTTATTATTTATTATGAGATTATTCGACACAAAAAGCCTAAGCCTTTAACAAGATAGTTTAAAATATTTATGCTTTATATTATTATTTATTTAAATTTTACTATTAAACTAAGGGTCTCGACAAAAAAGTTTTTTCTTTTTATTCTAGGGAAAATAGAGGCAAATTTTTTGTTGCAGTCATACCGCTAGGTGTATTAGAATTTTTTTGTGGACACACACATGAGTATATGGACGAAGATAAAATTATTGTTGTTTAATATATGTATATATATACGCATTTCATGAAGAAACATGGGAAATCAAATATGGATTCCATTTTTTCTTTGAAAAAGGTTTTATAACTCATAAAAGATGACCTATTTCCTGATTCATTCAAATTTAGATTTAGTTGTTTTTTGTTTTCTTTTCCTTTTTTTTTTTTTTTTTTTTTTTTATTACTAAGCGAAGACTGGTAGCTAATGTTCTCCTGTGAGAGCACTTTTTCAAGCAGCCGAGATATTCAAGTTGATCCAATTAGTTGGCTAAAGGCTCATTGAAACGGGAATCATTGAACAGTGAACCTCTCCGCCTCCACCCATTAGGAACCTCTGTCCCCAGCCGTTTGATCGGCATTGTTCCCCTAGTGTTGATTCCCCCTCATATTTAACGACTAATCTGCTTTTTATTTATGTTCTTTATATTATATCGATTCAAGGTGATGGTACTTAACCTATTCTTGCTCTACCTAACCATCCAAAGGTCATGATTTTTTTTTTAATTTGTCTAATTGTAAGTATTTATTCAAATTTACAACTTTCAAATAAAAGAAATAATAAAAGTAAGTTTAGTAAATGTGATAAAAACTTTCATAATTATGTGTCGATTGCTTGTGAAGCAACTACCCACTAGTTGCACTTCTATAACAGTTCTATATGAAAACATCCATGGAAGCAAGTTGAGAAACTAATGGATTTGAATGGCTATGGAGTTTACTATGAAATGATAGGTACCCGTTTTTGGCTAAATCAGCAAGATATGGAACATTAAGGTCTTCATGGATACATTTAATTATAACGAGCATTAAGGATTTTGGATTACATTAAATTTTTTTATCATTTTTAAAAAAAAAATATTACAATTTGTGACCTTCCGGCATTACGTGATCGTAATAATATAATTTGAATTTTTACACATATTTTAAATCTGCGAGAAGTGAAATTCAAAATTAGCCAGTCGTTGGAAATTATAACCTAAATCACCAAGACTTATATCCAAATATAACCTAGACACAACCCACCAAACTTACATAATTGATAGATCCAGTAATCACTAATGCACACAGAACAAGGATACACATAATCATTAGGGCTTAACTAGTCGGAAAAGTCAATTAATCGGCTTCTTTTGTAGTGAGCGACTAGTCGGCTATCATTATTAAAAATGAGGTAATTGAAAGAAGGTGGTGAAGTACTTCGAACTCTGTCGATGTCACCCAAATCCCAACGAAAGCAGGCTTATCGGATTTTTTGCCTATCGACTAGTTGACTTGTGACTCGGCCCATCTCTTATAGTCATATCTTAAAACATTCAATCTTACACTAAGGTGGACAAGAATAGAAACAGATAATATTTAAACAGACTCCTTTTTAGTTGCCATACTTTTTATTTTAATCATGACTAATTTTAAATCGAGATATTTGTCAATTCATCAGAACATTATTAATTAATATTTTTACTTAATTGTGCATTTATAAATATTATTTTTGACAGAATTTATAACATAGTTTGCTTTCTGAAATCATAAAAAAAAAGAAAGACCAATCAGATTAATTTAATTTAATTTATTATTTATTTTTTTATTTTATTTTTTATTATTATTTTTTTTTTTTACTTTTTTTGCTGTAAATAATGTGTGAATGTAATCATTAAGCCATCTATATTACTTATTGTAACCTTTTTGGCAGATTGTAATAATTACTCAATAAAAAAAAATATAATAATAATAAAAAATAAATTTACTATTTATAAAAAAAATGCTTTTCATGATAAGTAATTTTCAAGATTATTTTGCAATTGGTTCAAATATGCATTATTTTATGATAAAATCATAGAACTTGTAAAATATACTCCATATGAGGACATACAACAATTGAGCCGGTGAGAATGTTTTCTTCATTTCAAAAAATGAAGATTTTGCAAATGTTCTTATTAAAAATTACATAAGCAAGATAGAATAGGCTGTGTTTCAATTTTAGACAACAATGCTTTATTATTATTATTATTATCATTTATGCTTTAAAGTTAATAAAAAATGGTTAGTGCAAGTTTTAATAATAATTTATTAATTGGTTTCAACTGGCTAATAATTTTTTTTTAATTTCTTATTTTTTTAATTTTTATTCTTTTCAATTCGGGAAGCAAGTCCAACAGAACTCAGTGTTATGTTTTTAGTAACTATTTTCGAAACGGTAAACGCAATAACACTTAACACCATTCCAATGAAAGGCAAGGAGTAACCAATAAAAAAAATTGTTTTAATCATCTGTGGTTCGAAACCAGATAGTGCAAACTTCTTCTAAATATTATATTGCTTCAAACCCAAGATACATTACATAATTCGCCTGATTAGTTTTAGGTAGAATATTTTAACTGTTTTAAATAACTGTTTAATTCTTCACCAAAGTTGTTACTAATTAATATTACCTGCTTTACTAAATTTATTTAAGCGTCGCCTACTTATTTATAAATTAAACGAAACAGATTTATTTAACTTTTATCTTAATGCCAGATATTTTGTAGGTTTTACAGTCAATTGTAGGAAAATATAAATAAATGCATAAAATGAAAAAAAATATATATATACAAAAAACAAAAAGTTTTCCCTTTTTCAATCTTCATTATTTAAATCTTAACTATTCTAGAAAAACTAATCCCATTACATCACATGTGTTTAAATAATTTATTCAAATGCTTTTCTGTAGATTAAAATCATGAGGGATACCCGGCAGAATTTGTCTCCCGATTTGCTCACTCAGCTCGCATGATATAAAAAAATATGGCAGAGTGAAAATTTCTCAACATGCATATATGAACAATTTGACACCAAATTTAACTCTTTACGACGCTGAGTGGTTGAGTTTTAGAGATTATAAGAACAGCGTCACATCGAATATTGCCGCCCACCTCAATGTCAATGTCACCAATTTAAATTAATAGAGCATTGATAAAGGAACAATAACAGTGAATAATCCCAATTTTGAATTTGTTTTTACTTGCACCACTTTCATTCTCACCGGCTCAGTTATACTTACGGTATTTCTGTTTTGTTACTGTAAAAAGACAAGAGAATAAAAAAAATATAAATTTGCAAAGTATTATTTATATACGATTTATAATTCCCTTGATGACTATTACTAATGTCAAACTCAAGGGATTTTGACAAAACTTTAACAATTTTTAAAACTCCTAAAGAGATGTATCATTTAGTGATAAATATGACTAGAATTATTAAGTTATGATTTCACGGTTATTCTAGCTTTAATTTAAAAAGCATTCCCCCGTTGCCTTGCCCCAAGCAATAAGATGGTTCGGTGCTAACCCCTCTCTGCCGTTAAGTCGAAATAACATTTTGTAATTTGTGTGTAAGCCTTAGTAATTAAACAATAAGCCTCTATGATAATCGAGTCAATAGTTAATTATCTGAGGACGTTTTAAAGGACTTGAGAAAACTTTAAATTTGTCGTATCAAAAACTAATATAATTTAAACGATATTTTAACTGACGTATAAACGACATTTTTTTTTTATTTGTAACGTTTTATATATACTGTAAAATAAATAAAGAATAAACTCTGATACTTTTGTATTTACGAAAATCCAATTATTTTACTGCCCGAACCGAATATTCGACGTAAAACAACAAACGGGATCTTCTTTAAGTCAATCGTGACTTGTTTCATTCGACAATTGCTTTACATTTTTATTCCTTTGAGCCATTTAATCTGTAAGTTGATGAAATAAATCTTTGAGACAAGACTGAGTTAAAGAGACGTAAACCTCAAAATATGATTTCGGCCGAAGATGTGCCTCTTAAGAGGGACATCAAAAGGTCTGAAGAAAAATAGATTTCTTAGCACTAACGGAATTGATTACAGGCGCAGTATCATTCCTCGAATGTAATGATTCGGTTCCTGGAAGGAAAAACACAAATCAAAGAATCGCTTTTAGCCTAAGTGAATTATACCTTTATTTAATTCTAGAATCCCCCGTCGCGACTTCGCTCGCCCCCATAAGTAAAGAACATAGAAAATTTAAACTAATAATCGGAGTTTTATTTGGTTATCGATAAAAATCTTGTATTTTAGCATGCAATTATGCATTATTTCCGCAATAATATTTTCACGCAACATGGTTAAAATTGCACTTGAAGATTACGTAGAAGCTTAATTGGGCATCCAATTTTTAAGTTTAACATATGAGGTTTAATTAATGCAGATGGACAGAGACTATTAAGAAACTTTAGTAGATAATGGACTGCTTATCAGAGCTTACAATGAAAGGCCCATGAACCATATTTTTACACTCAGTTTCAAAAAGCAAAAGGCTCGACATTTTGATTTGGTAATAGTTTTTATTCGGCAGAAATAATTTTATCGATTCCATCTAGTTGATATACTAATATCTGACCATAATAGTATATGGCTGTGTGGCAAACCTCGTTTCTGCCACAAAACATTGTACATTTAATTTTTTCTTACTGTAAATTTTATTATAGCTAAACCTTCCTAGATCAATTAAAATCATAGGCTCAGTAGTTTAACCATTGTAAACTCTATTGCGAAATGGTGCTAACCACGTATCTGTCGATTTTTAATCCTCACTGGGATCCTCACGTCGCACCATATATTCAAAATTTTTTTTTTTATTAACTTCATTGAATATAAGTAAATTGTATTATCAATTTTAAGCACTATATAACACTGTAGTATTGTAACCTCTCATGTAGTATTGTAACCGCTCGCCATCTATCGGTCAACTGGCAAACTTCACAGCTATCAACAAATTACCGCATTTTTAATAATAAATTAATTGAAAACCAAAAGATTTTATTATTTCTAAAGCTTTCTGGAACTATAAAGATAATGTTGTTAAAATTTAGAACAGATTGGGTTTGAAGATTTCATGGTATAGATTTAGATGGAGTCCCTGGTTGCGAATATGTACGGCTAGGATGTGAGGAATTATTATTTAAAGCTTCTATAGAATGCGAAAAAGTAGTTTTATGACAAAGAGTAGATGTAGTTTGATGAGCTTTATTAGAAATCATTTTAATCCTCCCGTTTCTACGCCATTATTGAATATTTGAGGTGTATTTGAGAAGCAAGATGGATCATTTTTTACTGGCAAAATCTATTATCAGCGCATGTGATTAGAAAAGTTTATTATTCCAAGTAAAAGTTTAACATTTGAAACTACTTTTCAAATCAAATAATTCTAATATAAGTATTGATCCTTCTGTACCATCGTGCGTACTTCAAGTGGTATGAAAATTGTTTGGGATTATAACAAAGTTTTAGCACTTATCATTGTTTTATAGTAATAGGAGTAAGTAGGAGAGATAAAAGAATAAAGGTTTGCAGTTGAAACCTAGCCCCGAAATATGGGTTCACTCAGTAAAGCAGGAAAGTACTCGGATCTATCTGTCGTGGATTGGTGGAGAATGCTAAAAAGTAAACAACAACATATATGTGAGTTTCATCAAATCATTAATTCCAAAGGATGAATGTATACTTATATATCTTTACCCTTCCTCTCTACAACTATCTTGCATTATTTGTGTGAGTCAGTTCATTTGCCCAAAAACCTTATGAGCTAAGGTACAGTTACTGTCATCTGATTTGAATGAACTTATGAATAATGTATCGAAATTTATTGGCATTTTATGGTATTTTTATTTTAATCCAAATTTTCTTAGAATTTTCACGAGCTGTAGCCTTCTTAACCCGTCAGTCTTCAACCTACTTCTTTTGACTACAAGAGGGAACGGTTTTCGATAAGAGCGGTATCGTGTTGCTCCTAAGTACTCCGCTTCACCATTTCCAATTAGAATATCTTGCCAAACTTTGCATCATATATATATATATATATATATATATATATATATATATATATATATATATATATATATATATATATATTCTACAGAAACATTTACATAAATGCTTATTATATGTAATAATTTTATAAATTTCGGTTGATAATTTTATTGAAGATTTTGGCCAATACTGCTTCGATTCCTAAAAAATTATGAGTTATTCAATTAATATATTTTATTTAAATTTGGTTCTTGAAGTATTATCTCGAAATCATAAACAACCTTCCTAGCTCAATCTATGAAATTCAAAAACGTTAGTAAATCTTTCTTGGAAATCCTTCGTAATATTAATTATTACAATTGTTTATTGCTGAAAGATGAATTTGGCCTCTCCTTCCCGACTTTTAATCCTTTTTAAAGGTCACTGTATAATACTAGTTTCAGATCTGCCAGTGTTGGGAAGAGTGGCTTACCGTTACTGGCTGCCTACCACTACCCCCTTTCCAGCTGGTTCTACAAATGTTAATTATTAAAATAAAAAAATGAAAAATAGGAACCTATAAAAAAGTAATTCTTTCCAATTATGTCACATATATTTACACAATAAATAAATAAAACCAAATAAAAGAACATACATTTGATTGAGAACATTCAATTAAACAAAACCAAAAAATTATAATTTCTCATGACTTAGAAGGTACTGTGAAGTTAAATCTATTGGTATCAATGATGTTATAATGGGTATTAAGATTAAAAATTATGAACAGTTTACCACAAATAAAGAAAATATTTTAAATAAAAAACCATTAACTTAAACAAAGGATATTTGAATTACTATTTGGAAAATAATATTAAATATAAGTCCAGCTAACTCACGAATACTATTTTTTACGAAGTGAAGACTGAGTGTCCGCAGTTTCTTCTAAACGACCTCATTTATAGAATGCAACTAAAGTCCGATGGCGATTATTTCCAACAGTCGAATTTCAATGTTCGACGCTCAGACTGTAGCGGTGGCGGTGCGCACCCTGCGATTTCAGGATCCTGAGACAAAAAATATATATTATATATATATGTATGCGATGACTCCTGCGTCCTGGTTGCGATATCTTTTCCAACTGACTGTGCTAGGCACTGCCGCACGAAGTCCAACCTCCAGCGATAAGAGTTCCAACACTATAAACAGGCGACCCGACGTGCGGTCCCCTTCCTCTTCCCTTCCTCTTCCCTTTTTCTTTTGTTTATTTAAATTATGAATACAATGAGGCTAAGGTGCTAACATTAACAAAAAAAATAATATTCTAAATTACAACTAATTGTTTGACTTTCATAATTGGAAAGGTGAAGAAAAAAAAAATTAAAGTTGACTGTTGAAAAAATTAAAATGATATATTTTTTAAACTAAGCGTAAACAGCCAGTATCATACGATCTTTGACGGCCAAAGGATATTTGGCCGTTGTTATCCTTTCAAAAAATAATTAAATTGTTTCCTTTTTTAAAGAACACTTTCTTCTTATCGCATCCATTTTACAGGACTCTGAAGGATACCAGTTACCGATATATGCATTGAAGTCCTTGATAGTCTCTCAACCATATCTATCACTACTTTAAATAATGAATGAATAATAATGGTCCGAAATTATTCTCAGAGGATCCGGGAAACCTACCAACACGTTGGCATGTCTTCATAATGGGCCGTATTTTGTTAAATAAAAATGTTATATCTTTTAGATTTATTTTGAAGCCATAAACCTCTATTATTTTTCGGACATTTCTTATTTAGTAAAGTATAATTGTAAAATATAAAGAAGCAAAACCTATTGTTTTAATTTACTATTGTAGACGAGGTCTAGCGGCAGCGGACCCTCGATGAGCCAATCCTCCAGATTTATCTGGAACCAATGGATCGATTCCGAAAGCAGTCACGTGCCTGCCATCAGGCCATCACCGATCTTGGCTCCCAGCACACGTAACGCAGAAATGCCATATTTGTAAAGAAATTATGAGCTCGTATTTCGAATTGCTACTGTCCCTTTCAAGTCTTCCAATTTGTGGTAGTTGTTCTTGAAGAATATAACAGATATCGATGACCTTGTTTTTATAATTGACATTAATTTGGGTCATTTCCAAAAAAATTCCTTACTTGTCTAGATGAATAACAGATAGTTATAAATATTGTCTTCTTGCAACACGGTTAGAAACAGCTTTACTGAAGTGGCGTTCAATTTTTTTTTGTTTAATCCTTATTTGAAGATGTTGATCAAAGGAATAATTAATATCCACTTGTTAGTTTTTCATTCGAAAAATTACGATTTAACATAGCAAGGATTTTTTTTTATGGAGCATCCAAACATGTCGTTTGTACTCGACTTTAAATTTCCATTATATTAATAATCCATAATTATAACAATACAATCTCAACAGCCCGGCCCTTCGAAGGTCCCACATCTCCAGTAATCCGGCAGTCACACGCGGTTCTGTGTTTGAATGGTTTATTAAAAAAAAATTAAAACTAAAATATTCTACAATAAAATCCCAGGAAAAGACTATTTTATAATTGACGATGGATAGCTACACACATTTAAAAATTCTATAAGGATAAAGTTTCTGACTATTACTGGAGAGTAATTTTTAAATATTTGATAAAAATGCGATAATTTGTAATTTTTATATCGTTTTTTTTCTTTACATCCACCACTTTTGGTAATCCGGCACTCCTCTTTTCCTAGGTTTGTCGAATTATCGATAGTGTACCAGACTAACTTTTAGAGATCTCATAATAAAATTGAAGTAGTTAAATATTTAACCCTGTTTATCTTTCTCCTGTCATAGTCCTATGAGAGAATCATTTATTTAACAAAATAGCATATCACGTTGTCTGCATAATATGACAATATCTCATTATTATAGATCATGTAGCTATGATATGGGCTCTCTTCAAAAAAGTCACAAAAAATAATTTAAAACAGGATATAACAGTTTGAAACGGTAAAGAGTTTATTTATCGCATTAATTTTATGAAATCGCAATCATAACTCGCTCTTTCAGCTCCGGCACGATATAAGTTTCCATAGTTTGGGACATTTTACCCACACTCCCCCCGAGTGTCTTCAGAGAACTGTCAATCACAAAAGATGGTAGTCGTGATCTCTAACAAGAGATATGCCGAATTTCCCGGGGAAATGGGGGTCCATATACAACTAGAAAGGGTGCCCATATTTACACCATCTCCACCTAAGAAAGATGACCACTATTACATGGAACCTAGAAGCATGCGTGACTCAAGGTGTGCTTTAAAAAGTAGCTTAATATCTCCGCTTTCCGGATATCATATGTGAAATGATTTTCAAATAAACATAAGAACATGAAACGAAAACGATTTCACGTTTCTCTCAAAAGTTTACAGTCCAAAATGAACACTAATTTGCACAATAACTCAAGTTGCATCCACACTAGTTGAAAGAATAGTTCCAACTGCTCACTGCTATCTTATATTAGCAAGTCCAGTTAGGCTCCATAGATGGTCCTCGCCACCAGTCTTCAATATCTCCCTTAGCCAATAGGGAGGGGTGCCCATATTTACACCAGTGCCGGTTTTTATATATTTTCTTCTAAATCTCGAAAGATTAATTGAATTCAATAAAATTATCGAAATGGTGTGTTCTTTCATTTCTCCAACAACTTCTTGCCCTTTCTGTTATTTATTTATGTTATTTATACAGTTATAATAACGATTTTGTTGAATTCTGAAATGTATTTTTTTGTAATGATGACAAAAGTATAGTTGACTGTAAAGATGAATGGAGAAGAAGATAATCAGGGATGTGGTCAAGATAAACACCCCGTCTACTAGAAACTCTTTAATGCATGCCAACGTTTCGACCTGCCTTGCATTTTGTTTTGTAATTTTGATTTTCCGAAAGTGGTCATGGGACTATCCTGCTGATCAAAGTGCAGCTGTCCTTTTCAAATTGATGGCGATTGTACAACATATGGTAAAACGTTTGAAGTTTGACCCTATGACGATGTACTATCAGGTGTAGTAGTGAATCAATTAATTTAATTATTAATTATTTTGATAATTATTAAGATCTGGAAAAATTGTTGGTTCCTGAATTCTGCTTTGCCTTTATGTATACGTTTAGTTTATATGTCTTGAAATCCTGCAATAAATGATATTTATTAATTTTTATTTTATAAACACAGTGATATTTATGAAAAATATGCAAGCAGGATGCATTTATCCTTTCGCAACCACTAACAAATAATCAACGGATCTCATTGTCTCTAGTTATACTAAAAGTTTTGTAAAACCTCTTTGGTATTTTTTCATATAGTGAAGTCTCCTATGCTCTTAATAAATATCATAAATAAAGAATTATAAAAAAAAATAAAAAAAAAAAAAAAAAAAAGTCGATCAGGAATTTTATATAAGCATTTTCAGAAGATATTACATTATATAGAAAATGTTAGACACGTGCTTGAAATTTTATTTGAGCAAACACAGGATTCCAAGAATTTTTTTTTTTTAGATCTATTAAAATTAGATGTCTCAGGATAGCTAAAAAATTGGAACGAACCAATCGATACCTTTCAGGCAGCGTATAGATGATTAGGATTACTTTGCACAAAACCAAGATTGCTTACTTCTAAAAAAGGAAATAACCCTGGTTCTATTTTAAATTATTTTTGAAGTCTGTGTACAAACTATGATCAAGTTAATAAAAAATATCTTAGTTTGTACTTTCAAAGCTGATAAATTCTATATCTGTCTTCTAGTACCAGCAAATATATATATATATATATATATATATATATATATATATATATATATATATATATATATATATATATATATATATATATATATATATACATATATACACATACATATATATACATCCTATCGAAATTCTAGAGTAAAAAATCTCTCTTTTCAAAAACAAAATCTTGAATAATTGTTTTTTAGGATCTGAAACTAGAATCACTGTTTTTCACTGATGTTTTTATTACATCACCCTACATATCAAAGCTTTTTATTTCCATCAACCATCTTAAGATTCCATCTGGAATCTGTAATATCTATATAATCTGAATTTCAGCAAAGCTCTATTCAGTAATAAACATCTAGTAAATATAAGGAAATGTTGGATTAATGACGTAATTAAGTTGTTATGACTTGTAATGAAGCCATCCATTTGCAGGACTCAGGTCAAATATTTAAAATTTGAATTTTTGACAGAACTAATGACAGAAGATTTATATTCTGTTATTTCAGCCGTGGATCCACTCCCGAGATCGGGGACTCACCCAGCATCAAGAAAGTAAGAAATTGGGAAATAAACTGATGTGATTTTGTCCATATTTCCTCCTTTCACAACTTTTTGCCAAGTAACGCTACATCCTTACCGACGTGCTGAACCCAAGGCCCTTCATGTATTGTTATTTATTTATTTAACAGTACTCGTTATTAGGCAGGGGATATATCAGGGATTGGGTCATCTCTAAAGTAACAAGTCTCATGATTTAGAACATAAGTAAAAATCGTAAATCAGTATTGAAAGCGATCCTTTCAATGGAAGTACTGAAATAACTAGCCACGGGTAGAATGCGTAATTGATAGCATGAAAAATATGGAGCGATAATCTTTTCAATAAGTGGTGATGCATGGGGCATTATTAAATGGTTCAATCATCCCAGCGGCTATCCGTTACAGAGGTAACTAGGACACGGGGAAACCTTGTTCCCTTGTGATAGTCCTCTGGGTTATCAGGTGAAGGACAGCGATCAGACGTTGCTTCAGTTTCTCCTGTTATTCACAATCATATACCATTTTAAGAAAGCACTTGAATCACAATATTACAATATAATAAACAATATACCTATAGTAATATAAACAATACAATATATTGTTTAATATGATTTTATGTTATATTATGTTATAATCTAAATAATATGTTGTAGGGAGTAGCGTAATATGACGCACCTAAGGGAGAATGGTCATTGCATCAAACCTTTTCAAATACTTACTCCAAATTTCAACAAAATTGCTTGAAATATTGTTCTGTAGATCATATCTGAGAATTATGCACGTCAAACTAATAGTTATTCAAAAACATTACCCCAAGGTGCGGTTAGTATGACGCAGGGTGAAAACGTGACGCGAGACTACAGACTACCACTCGAGAAGTCAATACTATAATGTTTTTTTTTCATGTTTCATCCGTGAATTTTATGCGCGCAGCTACATAAAATAAAAATGCAGAAAGTCTGCACCGTCTGTCCGTGCGTGAGCACTAGGCTTTAGGAAAAGTCATCAGCCTTGATAAAAAAGGTTCATAGATTTGATACCATTATCCTTTTTGAAATAGTCCAGGCATATCAAATTCTTTAATCATGTTTATATGTGGATGAAAAAAAAAACTTAAAACCAATCCAGTGGAGGCAGAGTGAGTGTGCAAAAGCAGCGGACTGAATATAATTCATACTTCCAATACCTTAAAAATCTATACTTGAAATGTATTTTATTTTAGCCTGATTATTCTCTCACTGTATTCCATTTTCAAATCGGAGCTTACTACTACTGACTGACCTATTAAGAGGCCGATGATCCAGTTGTTGGCTCATTAATGTCAAGCTAAAACTTATCGAGCCATTTATGATACTAAATCCTGATTTATAGTTCTCAAATTCCCTAGCACTTCACACATTTTTTTTTTTATTTTAGTTTCAAAAGGGTAAATGGCTAACTAAAACTAGTTTATAAAAATATATTTCCAGTCTGAATCTGACTGACACAAATCACAGGATGAGTAAAACTACTAATAGATCAAATTATTGTATTTCAGAGTTAGGAATCGATAAATTTGCCCAATTTATCTTCCCATTTTTCTAAATAATATAATTAATATAATAAAACAATACATGCAATACACAGATAAGTACGAATTGAACAATACCAACTAACAAATTATGACACTTGAGTCTTTTAACTTGAAGTAAACCTTGGGAAATTTTCTACTGCAATTATTTTGTTAAAACCATTTGATTTATAACTTTTCTCCACTCCGTTACATAAAACATTTTTTTTTTTTCGATACTAAACATTCAGTCCGTGATATTAATGATTGAATACTTAATTCCAACCTAGTTTCGGAGAAATATTGGGTTGGCACATAACTCCTTTCGGTTTTTCTGTTTATTTTTATATCATTACGGTTCATTCCTATCAGATGAAGTAATCCCTAAGGTGGATCGTTTACTGCGTTTGTAATGTGTCAACAAACATTTCTGCAAATTCTTGTTTACATCAGCTTAGTGTGGTGATTGCTATTGCACTGTGAACATGGAAAAAAATATCATTAATTATCGGCATATTTTGCTGTATTATTTTTAAAAAATTAACCATGCTGCAGAAGCCCATAAAAAATTACATTGTATATGGGAATGATTCCTTAACCGAACGCACTTGTCAAAATTAGTTTGCCAAATTTCGTTCAGGAAATTTTAACATCAATGACGCTTCACTGCCATCAGGACAAGCAATTGATTCAACCCTTTACTGTACACTCACAATGAATTATTAAGCTTTGGATGGGACCTTTTGCCATAACCTCCGCATTCAACAGACCTAGCTCCAAGTGACTACCACTTATTCCGGTATCTGCAGAACACCATGAATGGAAAGCATTTCGAAAACGGACAGAACATAAAAAACCACTTGGATTAGTTTTTTTATAATAAACCCCAGACGTTCTATGAATACCTGAAAGCATTATGCAATTAGTCGAAAGATGGGAACAAGTTATACTAAATAATTGTATGTATATCATACAGATTTTTATTTCACCCTCAAAAACTTATTTGCCAAACCAATAGTTCAAGTTAAAAGAAAAAAAATATTTATTGGGTATTTCGTGCTATATTTCTTGTATTATGAAGCTTTCTGAAAAGAAAAGTTTCACATTAAGTGAAGACTTATGTTTTGCACCTCCACACTCAATTATTGTTTATTACGATATCATCCCGTTAATTGCACAGTACGGGACCAATAAGGTGATGGGAACATATTGGAACGCTGATTGGCCAGTAGTAACCACCAGCTGTGACCTACCGCAGCGACACGACCATCTATCTCGTCACGTCCTCCATACGGAATCGCTAGCCATGTAACAATCATAGTGTCGTATCTTGAATTCACATCTCATGGTTTTATAATTGCCGTACTCAAGAAAACGGGAAAATATCAGACTCTGAGGGCGCAAGATCAGACTGAACTCTTGGTGAAAAAATTCTCTCCTTGTAGCAATATTTTTATAGTTTTTATAGAGCCGGCATGAAAAAATTTTGTTTATTAGCCTAAAGCTATACATTTTTTTTTTTTTTTTTTAAATTTTAGTTCAAAATATAACATTCGACAAGAATGCACTATTGTTGAAACATGTATCTCATTGATTAAAACAATAATAGCATAACATAATGTGATGATAAATCCATTAATTATTACTTTTATAGTCGAACCTCCATTGTCACACGGAATCTGTTTAATGGAACAAGTTTATAAACGTGCATTTTTTTTATATTAACGAATCCATAAACAATATCAGGTTGTAATCGAAAGTACTATTGTTGGTAAAAGATGACCATCACTCTCTCATGATATAATTTAAAAAGAAAATACCAATCAATTCTAAAAAGTCTTAAATTACTTATGAAAAGCATGACAATAAACTTGTCATCATAAAATAACAAATATATTTGTATTTTAGTATTAAAATTTATAATCTTCACGTTTACTGGTTACTTATTTCAATAAATAGATAAATTAAATAAATATCATTATATATAGCCAGCTACCTGTATTTGATAAAGAGCAAGAAGTATTGATCAAATTTTCATATTTTAAAAATATTTAAAGCTATATAAAAGTCCAAAAATCTTTTTTTTTCTACATATATATTATTTCTTTATAATTGCAATTATAATTTATGAGAGTTAGCTTATAGTTTTTTTTTCATAATAATAGTAAGTTATATTTTATTTTTTTAACTCAAACAATTTCGATTTAAACGTTTTTGTCCTATAAAAATCGATAGTTTCCTGAAGAAAATCGTTTTAATAGTTTCGATAAATAGAAGTGAAACTCTATACAAAACTTCTATCAATCGAAAATATTTAAATATAGATATATCTTTTTGGGTACCATGAATTTTTAATAGAAAAAATATTTATACATCAAATAAATGTATATACTCTATTGATTTGGTAATTTCCTTGACAATGGATAACTTTCATAACTTCTGAAATTTCACTTTCCCAACTACATTACGATAGTTGAAAGAAAATGACGTATTTTCCAACATCCATAGATCTTGTCCTCTCAAGGTCAGCTGACTGTATCTCTCATGTTCGCGGAGTTTAGACATACATTTTCAGTAGAGTAAAATATTTTCTTCCTGTATAAAGTTTTCACTAAATCAAAATGTTCTTCTATAATAATAATTTAATGTGGACACACTATATTCTTCCTCAATATTTTTTATTATTTGTTTAATTGGTGACTTGAAATCCTATTAGTCTTGACTTGAAAACTTCCACGAGTTATCATAATCAAGGTAATCAGCGATTCATCCGACTTCTTGTTGTTTGTGCATTACTTTTTCTCTTTCTCCGGTTGGGATAGATGCCTGTAAGGAGTTGATCGGTCTGTTGTTTGTAACTAACGCTTATGGAACTTGACCGGAACGGAATTATCCGCTTACGGACGTGACATGGAGACCGCAAGGGACAGTGGATAATGGCGAGAAGCAGATCAGGGCTGGGAGGTTCGCAGCCCAACTAGTTGTCCTCAGGTGGCGTCCTCCAATCATCGATATATACTAATCGATTGCGCCCTATGTGAACTAAACTCGATCCGGTTGTGGGCTTCTCGCACTTGACAATTAGCTTCTTATATGATTTATGGTTTAGGGAATATGCATTTAACGTTGGTTGTTAATGGATTATAAGACTAAAACTACTTTCATTGTGTCACTTATATATGATAGTAAAAAGTTAATATTATACGGTAAATGTGTCTAATGCTCTTGATAACTAGTGTCGCAACTATGATGCAGAGTGAGCGACGGTGGGATTACTTGCCTTGCTTGGCCTCTCATTAGTGGGGAATTACAAGTTTGGTTCAAGGTTTTCCTTAGGATGCTATTATGTATAGTGAGATTTTATTTCATTTTTTTTTTTTTTCGCGAATTCTCCTCAGAAATGGAAGACGTTATGCAATTAACTCAATCAATTGTTATTTTGGTTCTTTCTTTTCTTCCAGTAGACCTTCATTCTTTCAGAAAAGACTAGTTTAAGCTCTTCTGGCCACTTTGGTCTGTGCTGTTTTTGTTTTGGTTGCTTTGGTACAACTTCCCATTTGTCAAAAGGTGTTTGTTTCTAAGATGTCTGCTTGTCTTATGTTTGTATTTTTGAGGTCCTTTCGAATTTCATCTAGCCAAGGTCTGGGATTTATTGAAGTTGTTGTTACATGGAAGGGACAATTTGCTTCTATTATTATTATTCTAATTTATTTTATATATTCATTTATTATATTTCATTTTATATCTTGTGTGGTTAAACTTTTTTTTTACGATTGAAGAACGAACTATTACCTATTAATAGCACTTTAATAAATATTCTACTTTAGAAATCTCTCGGCCATCTTCTTATTAAATGCCTCAGAGGGTTATCGGGAATCGAATGAGAAGCAAGTTGGGAGACTAGTGGATTTGAGTGGGTATGTCTTGTCATCGTAGGATAGGTATTTCTTTCGGGCCATATCTGCAAAATACGGGCATTTAGATCGTTGTGGATAAGATTATTTGTGACATTATAAGAGAGCATTGAGGATTTTGGATTATAAGAATCGGATAAGAGATGATTTGAACAGTTTAGTGGAGCCCCTAAGCTCAACTCCGTACGTCCAAATAGGTCTAATTAGTGTCATCTAAATTATTTTGTGATTAATGGAATGGTTTGAACATGTGTCTAGTAAATATTGAAGAAGTCGAAAATGACGGGCAGTTTTTGGTCTTGTTTGTGGATTCCAAGTAAGACGTTGTTTCAAATGGAGCCCTAGGTACCGGATCGGTTCAACAGATTTCACTAGAATATCAATAAAGGAGATAGTAGAACATGAAGAATAAAGGTTATTTGATGAGATTTTCTTACATTCATTTTAATTCTCTCATTTCGACAGCATTCTTTAAGGTTTATGATATGAGATGAAGAAATTTTTGAGAGGCAATAACGGGATCATTATTTGCTAACATGACGTAAGTCTTACGTGGTGAAGACGGTGCTAGGATGAGTCAGAATGTCAAATATATTTTTGTTTATTGGGATTAACGTCCTAATATGCATAAACTAGGGCAGAAACGACGGGTTATGTTAGAGGTACCCAGCCTATTCTAGCCAGGGTCGTTTCTAGGTTTCAAAAGCAAACTACATTTTAATCCACCCAGGTGGGATTCGAACCCACGGCCTTCTTTACCGACCATATTTGATTTGAATTGTTTATTGTCGTGTAAAATAACAGCGTGCTGTGAGTGCAGATGTTTGGGCATCCTCTAGATGTATTTGTATATATCTGGTTTTGATTACTATACAAATCAAGAACAAAACAGTCATTTATTTATTTTAAGTATTTTAATAATTCAAACTTTATAAATTGAAATATTCACAATTACATTATATTAGTTTATTTAAGGAGTAGGGAGAGGGTTATGTGCAATATTTAATGTAGCTCATCAGGTCTTGATAACTAATTAGCCCACCCTTATTAAGGGGACAAAGCAGTTAAAGCTCCACCTAAGCCGGCCTATCTTATTACTGTTATAATATCAGATCTCACATCCCAGTACGCATTAAACCTTCAATTTATTAAATTATTTTTTGCAGATATTAGAAAATAAGTTTTGATTTACTAAATAAACTTGAACCTATTATTATAGCTATTCATGTCAATTAAATACGAAAAAAATATATTAATATATTCCTCTCATTCTGTAAATAAAATAATTTCAACTCCAAACCCCTATGTAATATTTGATAGAAATTTTCTATGCATACTGCACCATACATTTAGGTGCATTTATAGATTCCTTTTTCTCAGTTGGTAATGCAATGAAATGCAGGAGAGATAGCAATCCTTTTTTTTTTTTTTTTTTTATTAATTTATTGAAATACAACAAGTGTGATGACGTAAATAATAACATGACATGTGAAGCAACTAGCCACTGGTAGCACTTCAATAAAAGCTCTTTTTGAGAAGGTCCCGCAGCCATCTTCTTTTCAGGCGCCTCGAAGGGTTGTCAGGAATAGTATAGGGAGATACTATGGAGTTTAGTATGAAGAAGAAGAAGAAAGAAGAAGAAAAATGAAGTAAGAGTGGTGCTTTTTCGTATTGATATGGGCAATGAATTCCACAAAGAGGAAGCGCGGATAATAAAGGATTTTTCGAAGGATGCAATTCAATATATATGACTGTACAGGTTAATGGGTTAGGTTTTAGTATTTAAGAGGTGGATGGAGGAGCGTAGGGTAAGGAAGTCATGAATATAGGTGGTTTTTTTTGTTTTCAAGGATTGAAATATGAGTGCACCTAGGAAGTATTGATTTCGGAAACTGGGTTAAAGCCAACCAATTTCAGAATACCTGTGAGATATGTGGGAACGTCTAGAAATCCCCCCCAAAAAATCTAATAAAACAGTTGATTAATCTTTTAAATCTCATTTCAAGCTCACTCACTAGACAGTCCTCCATATACTATGCATCCTTAGTCAAAGTTGGGGAAAGCAAGAAATGATACTAAAAGTTAATGAGTACTTAGTGGTAATGAATCGTGGTGATGGAAAAGTAGTTAAAGTATAGAAATAGATTTCCTCGTGATTTGAGAAATATGATTATTCCAAGAAAGATATTGAGATATTGATCAAACGTTACTCCCAGATTTTTATTCGAATTTTGGAAAATAATTGGTCGGCTTTTGAGGTAAAGCAGTGGATAGTAGGGAAGGGCTTTTAGGTGAGGTTTTGACCCAATGAGGATTGCCTTTGTTTTTTCTGGATTCAGACTCAACCTATTCTCTATTGCCTATAGGTGAATACTATCGATGCTATCTGAATTGGGCTAAATCAGCAATATACTGAACATTAAGGGCTTTATGAATAAGTTTGTGAAAGTATGTGTGAGACGAATATTTAAAATTTCTCATGAAAGAAAGGATTTTGAAATCAATCCAAATTATTAGAATGGCACTCAATTCGCAATAGAAGCACATGGTGTATTCAGTATTTTCCCTAAAATTTGCCTAAATAAGAAATAAAAAAAATTATTTAAAAATGTATGTCTTCCCCTTGCCTAATAATAATTGTTTTTTTTTTTTTTTTTTTTTTTTTTTTTTTTTTTTTTTTTTTTTTTTTTTTTTTTTTTTTTTTTTTTTTTTTTTTTTTTTTTTTTTTTTTTTTTTTTTTTTTTTTTTTTTTTTTTTTTTTTTTTTTTTTTGCTGTGATTTCTAATTCGTAGAGAAACAAAAAGTGAAGTTTAATTACAACTATCGTGTTTTAAAATTTATAATTAATTTTGACAGTTAGTATAGTTAGTATTAATCTAAATACTTTTCTTTATAATTAATGTTACTTCGTTGTACAAAGCATATGATTGAAGCGTCTCTTGGGAATCCCTACCCTGACTGGTATATATAATATTTGTAAAGGTGAATGAGTAGATTATCTGTTTAATTGCAACAAGAGGTGCTGAGCTAGCGAGTATTTTCCATTAACATTATATCCCGAGAAATTGCTACTGCAGTTGGATGTAGGCTAGGCCCAGCGGAGATAAGCTTTTGCAGATTTCGTCCATCGCTAATATATTGTGTATACATTGGCCTCGACCGTCAATATTGTTTATACTAAATGAGTTTCACTATTGATATGTATATTACTTATATATATATATATATATATATATATATATATATATATATATATATATATATATATATATATATATATAATAAATAAATAATAATATTAGATAACTATATGAGTTTTTTAATAATTTAATAATAATATATTAATCCTGCAAGAAACTGAGATTTTTTTAGGTTTTTTTAAAACCTTGTTTTATTCATCCAGACAGTTATTATTTTAAATAAGAGAGCGTGTTAATAATTTATATTTATTAATTAATAATGATGTAATACCCGCCTAGGTTGATGGTTTAGCAAAATTGGGTGAAGATGAATAAACTATTAAATCAAACACAACTATCATGAATATCAGTAAAGAAACAGGATTAGTTCGGTGATACAGGTATTAAATGTCATATCAAAAATATTTATATAATTTAATCATCTAAATTATTATATTTATAAATTTAGTTATATAAATTATATCCATATAATTTATAAATGAGATGGTCTGGGATGTAGTCAGGAGTAATTAAACACGTCCATGTTTGAACAGCTTTATATGGAATATCGACGTTTCGACCTGTAGATCTTCTTCAGAAAGATTGTTACCCGGCAGAAGACTAGGCATACTGTTGTGAGGATTTTTTAATAATAATATATTAATATATTAAGGACTAGACTAAAGCCCGAAAACAATCTTCCTGAAGAATACCTCCAAGGCAGGTTGAAACTTTGGCACTTCATTTTTAAACAGCATTTCTTTACTGCATCCCAGATAATCTTCTTCATATATTTAATAATATAGATATTATATCAGGGATTAAATTTGAATAAGTAGAGCAATTCAAGTTTCTAGGTTCTACACTATCGAGGTAAAATGAAATTCATGAGGAAGTAAAGTCATTATTAAAAGCCGGGAACGCTTTCCATATTTTATTCATAATATTTATCAGTTCGCCTGCGAACTACTTTAAGAGATTAACAACATTTTAATGAAAAAAAAAGTATTGATTATTATTTGGTAACTGTTAAAACTATTTATTATCTTTTAAAGTAACTGAGACTAATGTTACATTAATCTATTTATGACATATGCTTGACCTAATATATTATTTTTCTTTATTTTCAGGTGAGTGAGATCCTATATTTATTTCACATGTAGATGTGTACTAAAGTTGGTCCTGTCTTGGTAAGATTAAATTTAGTGCCCTATATAAGTTTACCAGGCATTTATTCACTACTCGGAAAATTATTAACACCAGTTATAAATAAAAAAAAACATGAGTTTAATAAAAAATGTTATATTTAAAAATAAATAAAATAAAATAAACCTCTTAATCATGGAAGTCAGCTATATTTAAATATTTTCTATTCTATTTGTGTGTTGAAAATGTATCTTATAATACTTATTAACTAATATTAAACTATTTTTTCTCAATATTTTGTTAAATTGTTTCCAGCGTTAGTTTGAACTTTTTATTCAGTTTAATGCAGAATTATTTAGAAAAGTTACAGTAAATTTAAAAATAATAAAATTATTTTCACAATTCTTCCTTAGATTTATACGATTGCCTTCAGGGTGTCAATAACTGTCTGGTTTTATATATATATATATATATACGGGGTGTTCGAAAGATCGTTGGCCAAAAAGGTATCTCTGGTAGAGAGGTTCATTTTGAACCTATTTAAGGTCACTTACCTATATAAAAAGTCTTACGGTTTTTTGTTTATGAATTTATTTGTAAAAATGGCCAAATCCAAACATTTATGCCGTTGTTTAATGATTATCAACGCCATTTTTTCCCCTGTAATTACTAATACATTGTCCATGTAAAATAAAAAAGATATGGTGCACAAAACAAGAACCAGAAAACGGGAGATCGTTAAATCTTGTTAAAATAAAAAATAAAAATTATGAACTTCAAGTTTAGGTTCAATAAAAAAAAAAAAAAAAAAAAAAAAAAAAGTAAGCACAACAGCCAAATCCAAATAGTTTTAAAAACTTTTCTAGTTAATACTCTTTAAAAAAATACAATTTGGAGGCACGCCGAACAACTAGTTTTATTTATTTTTTATAAAGTAACAAAAGGGTGCCACCAGCGCACACTGACAGTAATGATATTTTTTATGCAAAACGTAATAAATAGTTGTGTTTCTTTATAGTGTACGTTAAAGTGCATATTTTCTCTTTCTTTCTGGGAATGTGGATACTATCAGAGTAAACTTTATCTACATTTCGTAAACAAAATCAGAGAACAAAATTAAAAAAAAATTAAACTATTCATAAATTTAATTTTTGTAGAGTATCACAGGTATTGCTCAAAATAATTTCCACTATTTCTTATACAAGCACGATATCTTTTTCTTATTTCTGTGGTAGTTCTCAAAATAAATTCTTCCTTCATTATGGGAAACGCGGCATTGTTTTTTTTAATAAGTTGTTGATTTTTATTAACAAAATGTAAAGTTTCTTCTGATAATATCCACATTCCGAGAAAGAAAGAGAAACTATGCAGTTTGACCTATGCTATAATAATTAGTATAATAATAATTATGCATTATAATAATATAAATAATAATAATGTAACCTATGATATAGTTTAACCTATGCTATAATGAAACACAACTATTTATAACGTTTTGCATAAAAAATATGATTCGATTCATCATTATTGTCAGTGTGAGCTGGTGGCACCCTTTTGTTACTTTATAAAAAATAAAAAATAAAACTAGTTGTGCGGCGTGCCTCCAAATTGTATTCTTTTAAAGAGTATTAACTAGAGAAGTTTTTAAAACAATTTGGATTTGGCTGTTGTGCTTACTTTTTTTTTTTTTTTTTTTTTTTTTTTTGAACCTAAATTTGAAGTTTTTAATTTTTTTTTTGCCTTTAACAAGATTTAACGATCTCCCGTTTTTTTGGTACTTGTTTTTTGCACCATATCTTTTTTATTTTACATGGACAATGTATTAGTAATTACAGGGGAAAAAAATGGCGTTGATATATTAGTAAACAACGGAGTTATAAGGCATAAATGTTAAATTTGGCCATTTTTACAAATAAATTTATAAAAAAAAAAATTCGTAAGGCTTTGTATATAGGTAAGTGACCTTAAATAGGTTCAAAATGAACCTCCCTACCCGAGATACCTTGTTGGCCAACGATCTTCCGAACACCCTGTATATATATTCGTAAACACTCGACTATACGTATGTATTTAGCATTTTTTAATAGTTGAGCATAATAAATAGTATTCTCCTAAAAATTATCAGTTAAAATTAGACCTAGAATTTCCTTCAGAAGTCATTGAAATAAAAAAGTCGATTCATTTTAAACTACGTATATATAGTGATTATACTTTTCAGCAGGGAATCGTCGGTTTGTTTAGGTGAGAAACATTTAATTATAGGTTGCCTGTTTAGTCCATTGTCCAACAGAAATATTTTAAGCCACCTACTAACTTCAGATGATTTGTAACAACCGAGATATTAAGAATCTTCTTACGTGACTGGAACAATTAATATTTCGTAGTTTATAAAAAAAAAATTTTCCAATTAAAAGAATTTATAATAAATTTTTAACAGAGTATATTTTTTGGTTGTAATTTGATAATACATAGTTTGTATGTAATTATTAATCTAATTCTTATTATCATTAATAAAGAATGCTTTAGTCATGAGTTCGAACTAAATAAGAAAATAAGAAAATATTCAAACTATAGTTCGAACTAAATAAGAAAATAAGAAAATATTCAAACTATAGAATTCCCTAACCATTGGAATCAATAGCTCGCCATGACTCAGTTATACCTGTCAATACATTAAGGAAGAGAAACATTAAAATAAATCAGGAGGTCTTAAACATATTTCAAAGAAGCAGCTTCTAGCTTTTACAAGGAAAACGGGGCAAAGAAGTAGGGCATGAGAACGGTAATACTCAGCACAAAAACAGTGTGGATGCTTCGTCGACTTTACTGTGGCCTTTGATACTTCTTGGTGGGAGCTTCTGAGAGGAATGGTTTGAAAGGTGTAGTTTATGAGATAATAAGCGAAAGACTAAAGGAAGAGCTTTATTATTACAATCTTAACGAAAGGATGTTCAGATAGGACTGTCGGTGAATGGTAGGGGGTCTTCTATATACAAAGGTGGGGATAAAATATGAAGTGTTGCTAGCCGAAAGTATTATAAACAGTGTGCTTCATAAAATACAGCGATTTTGTTCTTTTTTAAAATGGAAAACTTATTTTACGGGATAAAGTTTAGGCGTAGTTGTTATGTGGCTGATTCATGAAAACTTAATACCATATTTTAAAATAATAAAAACTATTAACCATAATTACCTCATTTTAAGTATAACTAAGATTACCAAATTTTCGGAGCATCTAAAGGAGAAACATGTGATTAGCCGTAGGGGGTGGGATACGTAGGCCTTTTTCCCGATTTTTTCTTTTAAATTAGAAATAAAATGCTGAAATGTTTCATCTCAGATTGGATTATATTCAAGCAGTAATGCTACAGAAGTGAACAAACATTTTTATTTGGGAGTGGATTATAGAGAGGGGATTTTATGAAAACCTGAAATCCTGCATCAATTGCCGAGTAATCCTTAATGTTCTCCTTAATTGTTTTATCTGCGGCTACTTCTTAGTACTCTCTTTTGTTATTAGTGTTGCTGTTACATTTCGTTTTATATATGTTGGTATGTGATCGGTTGCATTTTAATCTTTGAAAAAAATAGGCAATGCTGTTCAGTCTTCAATAAAGTAGGCACCTGCACTTTCACGTGGTAGAGAAGAGTAGCGCTCCCCCCCCCCCCCTCCTAGAAGAGTAGTCCCTACCCTAAAGGTTTTCCTCTCCTTTTTTCAACATTTGAGTGGTGGAAAAAGAAAGTATCGACCCAGGGACACCCTCCTGAAAGGACTCCAAATCTACAAGGAATAAAATTAAAACCTCCCAAATACCGAGGACGTTGATAGAATATAAAAGGGAGAGAGGTCGATTTTGTTTAACCAGCGATTACGAAATGAAAGCAAATATTTTTTAAAGACAGTCTCGAACAAGAGGGGAGGGATAAAAACTGGTAGGAGGTAGAAAATGATAATCCATACATAAAGAGTGCCCTGTCAGTTGGTGGTTAGGGCTCCTTCATTATTCTTATTATATTTGCAAAGTTGGCCGCAATGGAAATTGGCTCCAATACTATTTGAACGGGCATTTGGATTAGAGTACTTCCTCCGCCACACTTCACCCCTCTTTGTGGTTCGGTCTGCTTAATTCTTCTTTAGCAAATTTATTTAATTTTTATTCATCTACAATTTACATAATCGATTCAATCGATTAGTTGAAATTACTGGTAGAAACATTCACGTTCTCCTTTAGCATTCATTTGTTCCTTCTTTCCATTGAAGGCATGTTATTCGGTTTGAAGAGCAATATTAAACAGCATATGGAGCAATCAGAAATTATCTTTTTACAACGTATATGACTTGACTTTCAGTACGCTACCTCCCCCTTTTTCTCCTGCAGAACATTTAAAATTTTACTTAAAAATATTACTAGTTCTAATGAAAATATTCCATTCTTAATTTATTTCCACCTTAGTCGTAGGGAAAACCTAAAGGACTGCCCATTTACCTGACTAATAAATATAGGAGGGAACAAAATCTATTTACTAAACTACCCTACCCCCACTTTCATCTCTTTACAGTCTACTCTAGGTCCTGGATACATTTTAGAAGTCTTTCCTTCTTTGATTCTTCTCCTTAACTGATTATTAACATGTTTGATTTCTTGTCTGCTCTCTGCCGGTGCTAGGATACAAGTCTTGTCTATTCAGACCAATCCTCTGTCTTCTACCTATTCTGAGTTATAGGGTTCTAGATCTGTATCTGCTTCTGAAGCACAGGCCTGTGAGATTTACTGACAATGAGACTATTCGGAGTCGAGATTTAGTTGTTCGCATCCTTGTCTTTACAAAAACTAATTCTGGGCTGAAAACCTTTCCGTAACGATTTTATTTTGCGTATAGTTTTCGACTGTTATTAAATTTCTTGTCTTAGTTATTCAAAATTAATATATATATATATATATATATATATATATATATATATATATATATATATATATATATATATATAAATATGTGTAGAAAACTTCTGATACTTTAAAGTTTTTGTATGTTTTTAGAACTGATTATGAATGTTTAATATTCGAAACTAGTATTTGAATAAAAAATTTAGAATTGGCAAATAATTCATCTATTGCATGAATCCTTCTCTACCATCGTGCGTACCCTGAAGAATTTAAGATATT